>JAACYV020209533.1:21022-42716 GCA_009936425.2 Chrysaora fuscescens | reverse complement strand
ACAAGGAAACACTTGTTTGCAGAGTAATTTCATAGTTGGTTCAATCAGTTTTCTACGTTATTATCATGAATAAAAAAGTTTATCATTTGGAAATTATTGGGGGGGGGCGGGCCCGACCGGCCCCAATGGGTGCTACGGGCCTGGACATTGAATTCCCTTTAAAGCGTATTTGTTAGCCTATCCAAAATATCATGTATTTCAAGGCATAGCTAGTCATTTCCAGTGTAAATCGAGCAAACTTTTTGTCAATATCTTTCAACCTTCATAACAATCAGACTAAGTAACAGAGAATACGACAACTAACGCCGTTATAATAAAAGGTAGACAGCCCGATCTTTCCACTGATTATCTTCGTCATACGATGAAGCAGTGTGTAAAAATCGATCAAACTGCCTGAAAGATTACCAATCTTGAATTAGCCTCTCTTTACGTTAGCTACCTCGAAAAGAAATTCAAGCCATTGATTTTGAACCGTTTAATTAAAAATTATTGAAGTAGCTATATTCGCGAGTTGTCTGCGAAGGAGCATTACTCGCTACATGTAGAGAAAGCCTTTGTCACGCTTTAAATTTTTAAGAATTAAGTTAAAGCGCTAAAAATTTTGCAAACGATTTCAAGGTCATATGAAATGACGAAATGGCAAGGAAAATGAAACGAAAAGCTTGTTTTTGATACAAACACACCTTAACCACTAAAATCTTGGAAAATATGGCAAAGTCAAAGCAAACAGCCGAGGATTGTCGAATGAATTGTGATAGAATGGAGGAAATCTTTGAGCAAACATGATAGATATCAAAATTGGACCTTTCACACATACAATATTAGCGCTTAAAGACTTTAATGCCCGTGCTCTTTTGATCTTCTTTCAACATCTTATGCCAGATCGAAATTCTCATTCAGCTCTTATTGTATTGCACACTAAACCCTCAAATCACCAGGCCGCACAAAGGATCTGCTATCTGTAAACAAAGACTTGGAGTAATCAAGAACACCGACAGAACGAACCGCATATTCGATGTGCGCGTTCAGCATCTACTCAAAGCAAAAACGCCATAGTTTCTGCATTTACCAAAAACGAAAACCAACCAAATAAAGCGTGCTTGCCATGAAAAACCTTACATACGAATAACTGTTTGAAAGAGAAGAGCGATTTAGAGTTGATGTTATCATAAGTGACTACTTGTCAAGTTCTCGGGCTAAAGTAACGTGACTTAAAATCTCAAATCCAGTAATCCACAGCATATACTTAACGATCTGATGTGGAGAAAGACTGTTGACAAATAGCATTACAGCTTTCCTGTTTCAAAAGCCTTCGCACCAATCTCTATTCTATTTCACTTGAAAAGGATCTAACCCCTGAAAAGCACCGAACATGCCTCTTTGCCTTATGGAGAGCTATTAACCGCCGATCAATTCATCTCAACCACGTCCCTCTGACAGTTCCAGCAGACAACTCTGGTTTGATTGACACCTCACGCCCTCTCTAGATCAACTGCGAATCGCGCTTCGGCTAAAACCAACAATATGACAAATGTGCCAATACGGTAATGGAGTGTTAGTATTGAAAGAAAAACCAAGCCTTTCTGTACGGAGACGTGGACGGGGGAGCGGTTCGGAAGCCAGCGGAAGACATCATACGCGCGACAATCACTGTAAGTGGGACAGGTTTTGTAAACTGTACCTGTTTGAAAAGTTTACAACTTCCTTCCTCGAGTATAACTCTACTTTCATTCATTGTAACATTTGCTCTAAAAGCTAACATTTCAAGATAGTAAACACACTTGTAGAGACTACAAATAAGGTCCTCTCAAAGTTACTAACATAAAAAAATGCAAACTATTGACTCGCCGTGCGGCATACTCTGCAGCATGGTATGCGGTGTACTTCGACATGGAAAACAGCCTTTCACAAATAGCTATTGCTGATTTCCTTAGCTGTATTTAAAATTTTATAGCTAGATTCACAGAGTTTTTGGGTATAAGGTAAGACATTTTTCTTAATTGCAAAACATGGATTACCGAAATGCCTTTGCCAAGCTTTGTTTTTGATTCCCTTTTCAATATCATTGCGAGTACGGCGCCGAACTTGTAATGTAGTGTCATTCAAAATATGTTGTTACCTTGAAAATTTGCTTCTTCGTTCAGAGAGATATAAATTATCATTAGGTAAAACATTCCCTTCAAACACTGACGCTCTCTTGCTTAGGCCATTCTTTCTTGCCATTCATTCAATGAATATCATAAAATCTGAAATATTTTGAGATGGCAGCTAATGACCGCTTCCAAATTTGTAATAAAATCTGATATCAATCAGCAGACTTTCTGTATTCAAAGTTGCAACATATCTTCACACATAGCTAGTATTATCAAAATTTTATGTACAGCTTCGAGAATTAACTAAGAAAATGTATACAATTCATAGCTGGCTATATGTGGTTCATTAAATGTGAATATATGTTGCATTTCTGCATCCTTCTCTTATGATTATACTTTTGAATATTATTATCGTACTATTTATTGTAAACTAGTTGTATCAATTGTAATATTACAAATAACTGTAATGTATTGTAGATGTAATGTAATGTAGGGCGACCCAATGCATGATGTTGCAGGGAGCTTAAAGTCTGTCCACAGAAAACATTTTACAAACACACTTTGCATTAACAGAATACAATTAATATACTTTATATACCCATAAGCTACCTACATAATTGTAACCAGACATTTCATTTCAAACATAATTGTCCAGAGAGGAAATTTACAACTAAAAATGACTTTCAGGGCTCTTTCATACGAACTTAAATGCCAATTGAAAAAAATTAGCCTAGAAAAAATTGATAGTTCTTGCACAGAAATTGCACAAAGCGTTCGAGGCTTTTTGCCACCACACACTGTGTAACACTACGCAATAATATAAACAGTTAAATAATAAATAGTAAAATTATAATAATGAAATCGGTTGCAATTCATGAAATTTTTAATATGGAATTTAATAATTTGAAAAAGATAGTATGTATGTGAGTATTGAGATATACTAATCTGAAAAACGCACTCAATACATATTTATTATCAAAAAACATATATCTGAGTCTAGCAAAAAATAAATCATTTACAATATTTTAGGAGCTTTGACCTAAAGCTGCAAACTACAATTATTATTTCATAAAAAAACAACAACAAAATAAAATTTAGTACTTGGACATAAATTCTAAGAGTCCAGCTTGCTTTTAAACAGGGACTTCATCGCTTACATGCGCAGAGTGTAAAACTGATACACATTCTAGCTAGATTATGATTTTAGCTCATTTTGAGTCCCAAATTATGATATATACCTAATATTTATTCTCCTTATATTGATTTGGTTTAATTTAAGTACTGTTCTAGTAAAGCTTCTACTGCGTATTCAACAACTAATTTAATTTCTGAGTTTATCAAACATACATACATACATGATTTATTTGATAAAGCAGGTCGGAGTAAAAGGCAGCATATAAGCTGATAAGCTGATGTGGGAGTATATGTTGCTTCTAACTACAGAAACTTTAAGAACAACTAAAGAGACCTTCATTTCTTCAGTTGATAATCAGTTAAAAAGTGAAAATTTATAAGAAGTAAATAATTTTTGCAAGAAAAAGCACTGGTTTGTACAACAGAATCTGTACACAGAACTGAAGGCATCAGTGTAAAAAAATTCACCAATCATCACATCTGACATTTTAACCAGCTTTTTCTCTGCATAGTTAATTGGTAGGGTTGCCCAATGCACCAAATAATTCACAACCAAACATTAAACCCACACGAGGCACCTCATGCACTACAGAACTCAGCACTGCATCAACAAATACCCAACACTCAAGTCCCAACATGATAATAGGTGACCTACCATATTGAAAAACGCAGCAAATGATATCATCTAACATAAAAATCCATACCTAATAACATCAACCTGATTTGCCAGACAGAAAGCTAGGCGGTCTAAAATGGTGGCCAAACACCACCAAACATCTATATTGAGTACATTTGGCCAGGGCTTTGATTTAAGTGGTTCATCGGTGTAATGAAGCAGCATACACAACATCTATAAGCTGTAAGAGATAGCTAGCTTACTAACGAGAGGCCTCGAATCGTGTTTGCTATATCAAACATCTAGTTCACTAGAACACGACTCAGCACTAATTTAAACTCAGTTTCGTCATCATTATGATTGCTTTGTGCCATTTTCACATCGCTGTAGCATGCAGGGCACTGACATTTAATTTGTAATGAGCATACATTGAAAAATAGAATTAAGTAGCCAGTGAGAGCATGCACATAAAGGGTATAGGCCTAGCAACAAAAATCTTAACAAAAATGACACGATCTGTGACTTACAAGTTAAAGCAATGCAGTTATATAAATTAGTGAACCTAGGCTTATATTGAAGAAAGACAACAGGAGGAAAAAATTTCCAGAATCTTGGTCGAGTTTTTCGTTAAAAAAATTGCAATACTCGAAATGCTCTAGAATTAGTTCTCTAGCTCAAATAAAACCGTTTACGATAGCAAACCGAGTTCTGCTTCCTTTTTTATTCAAACAAAGTCGCCATTTGTTTCAGAGAAATAGTAGGATAAATTAAAAGGGCTCCCATATAGCAAAGAAAGCAAGAAAAAGAAAAGAGACCTCTTCATGTTATAAGTTTACAAAAATTGTAAGAAAATCCAATGCTGCAACTGGCAAACGGGCAGCAACGAGGAGCAAATCAGAGTAGAAGAATGCGAGTGAGAAATTGTAAAATGGATTGAATTTTCCATGTTCTTTGGGATTTTTCAGCAAAAAAAAAGACTTTTGCTTCGAGATGTTAGATGACCAAGCTTGCTCTAAGTGTTTCTGGTGAAGCGTAGAACCAGGAGCAAACATTTTAGCCTTTGCTTACTAAACTACCATTCATAGTTTAATAACTATCGCAAAATCAACAAAAACAAAATAACTTTAAAATACAGTTTGAATTCAATTAGGGTTGCTCACCATCTCACTTTAAAAAGTCGTCAGCAGAAAAACCGGACTAAATATCATTGGGAGTTTTTAGAAGGTTTGTTTCGAAAATATGTCCCCCCGGTATCAAAAGTATTTCTCGACTTGAAATAAATGAACTTTTCAAGAATAAATATTTATTAAACATATAGGTCCAAAAAAGACAAAAGTTACAAAGCCCACAGAGGTACCGCCGAATTAGATGTACAGTAGAGAAGGCAAATTTCTCACTGATACACTACCTCTATAAAAACGATTAACCATGGATGGGATGAGCTAAGTCAAAAAAAGGTTGATTTATGATCGTTTTTACAGATTTAGGCACTAGATAACGGCAGATCATCTGGTAATTGAAACAAAACACGAAGGACTAAACAACAAATTCCAAGTGGGCCTAACTTAATGGTGACTTTGTGCTGCCTAACGACGACATTGCCTGAGTAAATAGAAGAACAAATGAGACACATGCAGCGGTTCTTTTTAAACTTGGGAATATCTCCTGATATTTGTGAAAATGATTTTATTTGGATGTTACTTTAGCGAGGAAATGCAAGCGCACAATTGCCATAAACGTGCCGCTCAATCGATCTTTTATCATAACCAACAGGGAAATCGGTTGTACTTAAGTTTTCTATACAAAATTATCAAGAACGGGCGGCTGGCAATTGAATTGCGAGGAAAGCTGTATGGACGGTGAACCTTTAGGGTTTAGAGGAGCATATGAGCCGAAAGAGGACGAAAACAACGCATTACAATGAATATATCACATCTCGTAATTCTTTAGACAAATGTTTTCACCCTACATTGTGAAACTGGAACGGCGAAATAACGAGGCTAGAAATATCTGCAAGCTTCAGAAGGTGCAAAATAAGGTATTCACATCAAACTAAGGGACATTGGAAGAAACGCATGGTCAGTAAGTTGGTAAACACTGACTTACTAGGAATTATATGAAATTATTTGTTATTCACTTCACTGAAAACAACCGTTTCAGCAATAAAGTGCCTCAGTTTAAAACCTTGACATAGTAATCTATATGACAGGGGTGTCGTGCGGTCAAAAACCCTAACCAATAGTTACTTTACAAGCATTTGACTCAAAAATAAGATTAATTTGCAAAAAATAATTGTTGATATTTTATACCTTTGTAACCAAATTTAACTAGGATAATAATTTTTATCAAATATGGTATGCAGTTATGCAGGATCGAACCATGACCTTCTGTTTACAATGAAATAGAAGGGGGGGGGGGGGGCAATGACCTGTCTATGACGTAACCGTTTCATATAGGTTGAATACAGTAGTATACGATGAATTAGCTAAGACTTCAGACCTTGCCCCTCCTTTAAAAGTTTGTAAGCAAAAGTGTGATAAAAATTTTAAAAAAAATTAATGTGATTGCTCGATAAAGACAATCTAGACTAGGCAATGCTGACTTAAATCTGCATAGCTTCCACACATTTCTCGATATATGCTCTTTTTCAATATAGGAGCGTAGTTTTCTATATAGGAGCGTAGTCAATCTGCCAATATTGTTCCCCCATGCCCTAGAGCACCCACTTTATAGTGTAGAATAGAGCAGAACCCGAAAATCATGGGCCAAGATACTGTATAGTGGCAGGACAAAAACGCGGACTAACACAGAACGCATCCTGAATCACATGGCCTGTCGGTTTTTCTAATCATTCATACAGGGATAGTGTATTAGCACAGATCTGAATAAACAACAATGGAGCGGTAGGCAAAGACGCTTGCTATTTATATAGAAACCTGTTCTTAGCCAAATGTAGAGTTATTCACCAGTCTTCAAACATAAATGCATAGCTTTATATTCGCAAACCAATGTCAAAAATCACTAAGAGTATCATATAAAAATCTCAAGGCAAAAGACACCTCTTGAGAGGGCTTGGTATACAGTTAGCCTCGCGTTGTGATTGGTTCGTATAAAGCGGGTAGCTTGGATTGCTAATTAGCTTTGGAAGTGTGAATGTCGGTAGGGCAAAAGAGGTCATAATACGGCAATAATGAACGGCCCACATTACCGACTTAAACGACAATCGTTTTAAAAAGCAAAGACAATTAATCAGAGAGTCGGTAAAGACCACTCGTACTTCAATTTCAGGAATAATAACTTTGACAAACAGACGAGAAAAGGTTCATTTTCAATCTCAACTCGTTGATACTTGTTGCCTTCAGCAGGAATCGAGCACAAAGAAATATTATATCTTGGCCGACTGACAAATGAGGAAGGGCAGCAACGAGATGAAGTCTGACTTTTCCATGGCATCAATCCTAGAGGGCAGCAACAGCAGTCCAACTAAACCAGCAAGAAGTAGCCCTAGGAATGAAGCATCCAGCCCAGAAATACAAGAGGACGAGACCAAGGCTACAGACAATCTTGAGAGCACAAGGGTTTTACTCGATGAAGCAGACCTATGGAGAAGTTTTCATCAGCTCACTAACGAAATGATCGTTACCAAAAACGGAAGGTAAGTCGACTTGAATTATATTTTATAAGTTTTAAAAGTACATGCAATTTATCATGCTTGATAAAACTTTATTCGTAGAATTTCAAGTTTCACATATAGCCTTCAGATTACCTATATCATTATAGTATTCAATTCTTTGAAGAACAAATTCATTTGCAAGCTTTTTATTTATTGATTTAATATATCATTCACACTGAGTGAGATGGACTAAGCCTCCCATTAAAATTTCACAACAAGCGGTTTGTTATGTGAGTTTATTTTACCAATTGCAATGTTGTAAAAGTACAAGAATTCCCTTTTCAGTATATGTTATTGATGCATGCTTGCCTAGTAGCATGTAGGCTAAAGGATAATAAGATAGAGTTATAAAATTAGGGACAAAATATGTTTTCGACAAATAAACAACATTTTGATCAATCTACATTATCTGCAAATATAGGCCAGGAACGTATTTACTTTGTCTTAGGGTTTTGTGTTAAACTAAGAGCTTTGAAACAAGCAACATGAATTTGCACTGAACACATAAACATAACATCAAATTTGACTGCAAGTTGTCAGCCAGGGCCGTGCACATTTCTACTTGATTAAGCAAATAGCTTTGGACAAATAGCAAACAGGTTTAACTGCACGAAATGCCTTTGAGGATATGTAGAACAAATGTAGGTAGAACTTTGCAGCACAAAATAGGCAATACCCCCAGCAAGATTCCAAGCTAGCTTGGATGGATAGAGTCTGTACTTTCTGACAATTTATAGAAAAAGAATAAACATCAGAACTCTTCTATAGATTGTTCACAGCTTTTTGTCACAAATTTGATATTATTCAAGGAACAAGATTCTTTTGTACATATTACTTCTGTCTAGTTTACAGCAAAACAGTTTAATTAGACAACCAAAATGCTGCACACCTTTGTCAGGTTTTACTAAAAATTGTTTCATAGAAAAGAAGGCAGAAGATTTCTTTCAAAGATTTTTTTATGAGGCTAAGGCATGACTTTGCCACACATGATTGTGAATGAAATTAAGTCCATATTTTTTGAAACTCGTGTTGGCTAAAGGCAGAGGCAGGCAGTTAGACTTGACATTTAAATCGAAAAAGCAGACGAAAGTGAACAATAAAACGATCACAGAACGATAATAGACTATTATATTCATAATAGGTTACAATTAGAGATATGGTTGACCAGGACAAATGGAAGTACCAAGGGAATACACGACGTCAATTAGAAATTTTTGACACCAGCGTTACATATTCCCTTAAGAGAACAAACAAGTATTCCTACAATCCATTCATTGACATTCGTTATGGATAGAATTTAGCTACAAGAACCGACAAAACATCTTTTATTAGCTGAAGCCAGACATTTTATAATTTTTGTTAGTGATTTAAAACCAGCAACACAATATTTGGAGGCACGACTGCAAGCCTTTCAGGAAAATTTGTTATTTTTCTTCCGTAAATTTCACAAAAGTTCCTTTGATATCTTCAGTTTATCAACAAGCAGAACCAGAGTTTTAATGGTCGAGAGAGACTCCCCTTTACCCTAAAATTCAATAAGACGCGGTACATAGAAACTTGCATTTAGGGAAAGTCTTGGTTTGAAATTTGGATTTCATCACGGCCAAAAAGGTTTCCTTATATCTAGAACCCCTACTTTTTTCTCTTGCCCACTTTCTGGCTATATGAAAAACATTTATTCGATTTACCAGAAACTATAAACAAAGAAAGAAAAGTTTTCGCAAACTATCTTTATTTTCGACTGATCCCCTGATCCATGCCTTCATCAAAACAGAAAACCTGCCAAAAAGTGTCAGCACTAGTTGAGTTCCACAAGCAGCAGATCTTTTCAAGATAACATGGTATATAACTGCCAAGTAATGTTATCCACGTTTTCTATTGTGGATATCAGGTTTTTTACGTGGGAAAGAATCTATAGATATATGAGTGAATGAATGGGAGAAATAACCAGCAAAAAGGAGCGAGTCAGTTGAAGTAGAAAAGAAAGGGAGAATCAATTCTGAAATGAATTAAAAGGGACTCTAATTTTTCTAAGAATATATTCTTAAACGCTTCAGCTTCAAGGTTATAAGTAGCCAATTGCTAAAATATCACTTTCCAGTGTACGATTATGGGACATTTTTCAGAAATGATTTACACCTCGAGCTTTTTTTCAACTCACGCCCAGACATTTTTCTTTAAACAAGCCCCTTCCCGTAACAACTACTAACTGACAGTCAGAAAAATATTGCCAGACCTGGCCTGTGGCAAGATTTACTTCAACTGATTTAAGAAATACCCACGGGGTATGGTCGTATTAGTGATACCATTAATATTACGATGGCACTTCTAAATGGTATGTCATTAGTGAACTATCTAGCATTAAGGACAATCAGGCATCTTACTTACTAGACCAATCTTACCCCAAACAGAAACCTCAGAATTTAATTCAGAGGTTTGAAAGCGAGAAAGGCTTGGCATGATAAGGCGTACACTTAACGCCTCCACATGAATACGAAAACGTCAAATGGCCTCATATCCTATACTTACAAAATTCCCATTGCGGCAACTCTTTCGAAGGGAACATACACTTATTAATTAATGATCACATTGAGTTTCTCTCACCCACATAAGGAGAGGCTTAAAAGCAATTCTACGACCCTACACCATGCTCTAATCTTCAACGAAGATGCTGCAAATTTTATATATGAATACAGGAAATGGTATATATTTACGTTTAACATTTCACAGGGAAAAAATGTAGCAGCTAATTCACCAGAGTTTAATAGACATGTGTTAAAATAAGTCAAAACAGTTATACTAAATTATTTTGAACATTTCCTTTCAAATACTACATGCATATATTTTATGCGCCCAGTCAAGACCGAGTTCGATTTTAGCTCGTGAAAAGTTTCTAAAAATTCTAATGATTAGGCCTTTGGTGCCTAGTTAATATATAAACTCTATCTATATAAGATTAGATGTAAAAAGAAAATGAATTGACGAATATAGGAATACAGGAAAATCAACTCTTCTATGTCCGGGTAAAACGAGAATTTGAGAATCAGTATGGAATCTTTATTTCGATTCAGATATTGAGAAACTTACAAATATGAAAGCTTTTGAATAAAAAATGAATCTGCAGCAATGAAGGTTTGGTATTAGCATAGTACAAATTTCTCGAAAAAGTTTATTGAGTCCAGAATTGAGGGTAAAATGGACTCTCAGTTCGTGAGCCAAGCGCTGGTAGCACACAATATTGCAAAACAACATCTACTGGTATCTTTGCGAGAAAAACATGTTTAGCCTGAATGGTTCTGCTGGCAATTATGTTTTTATTTTATAATTTAAGAAACGATTGTTTATGAAAATGTAAAAACGTATTGAATCACATGAGTTCGAAGGAAATGTTGGGATTTGGGAATCATGAAAATTCCCTAAAATACGGTGTAACTATAATTTGTCATTTCCAAACGTGTTATAACATTCTACAGAACATTTTATCAAGAGATTTGGATGTTTCAGCTTAGTTTTGATCAGGTAAAAATTTTACTATTTCAACCAACTAATACAGCATTAATGGCATTAACAAATTAGTGGTGAGGCTGGCAAATCAATCGACTGCAACGAATTTTGACTCAATCTCAAACGTAACATAATAACAAAAGCTCCACGCGAAAGCAAGATTGGTGAAAGACACGTTACCAAAGACTTTAAGCCGCAACTATCACAATCGAACAAAAGGAAAGCAAGTTATAGGAAAATGCTGGTTAAACAAAAACAATACGAAATTTTAACACTATTTATGATGGCATTGCTCATGTTAGTTATGGGAGTTCACCGAATTAACGACAGGCAAGGAGACAAGAGAAAAGTTCCAACTTCACCCTTTTGAGAAGATATGTTTTTGTTAGTTCGTCCAAATTATTCTAGCCTTAATCTTCAGCAGCTACATAAACCACAAATAAACGGGCCTAAGTTAGGCCAGATTTTGAATTCTTGTAAGAAAGTACTAAACATGTCTAAAGAAACAATTCAATAAAGAACACCGCCATAAAAAGGGCCTAAAATATTCATACAGTTTAAAAAGATTTGATTTTGAAAGGCATATTTAGGCGTTTACGTTTCGAGCCCTGCAAGTAAGAAACTTGTTTCGACCATTTGTTTCTTTGTGGTCCTCGCTCGTATAAAATACTGAAAGAGCATCAAAATAGGTATAAGCAGGGAAGAAAAGATTTCCAGTCAAGAAGATCTGCAGGGAAGAAAAGATTTCCAGTCAAGAAGACCTGCCTCTTAGCACCTAGTCCACTCTCAACAAGGTGATCTATAAGCTGTTAGGACGTGCAGAAAAAAAACGTCAAAGTAGCTATACCAGCGGCATTTGTACCTATTGATGTCAAGAAATCATGCATTGATTAGCATGCGGGGAGTAATAATCATTCGCCTGTGCTTTTGATTAAAAATTCAACGTCGCAACAAGCACACTGATGTAGTTTCGGACGTTGTCGGTAGACTTCTTCAAGAGTCCATGGCTTAAGGCAGAAAACCCGGTGCTGTATACACAAAGCACCGGCTTAAATATATATAAAGGCAATAGGACTAACCCCGCTGTGGTGTGAAATCAATCTTCAGCTCAAAGATTTAGAGTTATAAGAATAGGGATCTGTTCTTTAACCTTGGTATTTGATCTTTCCGCTATATTTTCACGTTTCTCTGTAATCGTATGAAACACAAGTTATATTGAAAAGGTTGTTTGCGCATATAGGATAGATGTAATAAGCCAATAATACTCAAATAACAGCGGAAACGCAGAGACATAGTGAAGCTTCTAGTGATGTATATGGAGAAGGATGTGATGTAATCTTCAATACCAACGGGAGGGAGAACGGCATGTATTAATGGCATTAATGACCTGGCACAAAACAATCGAAACAGGACTTTGCTTATATTTAGCAAAAATTAAAATACCTCATCAAAGGCAATTAGATGTTTGCGATTGTGTCAAGAATATAATAAGTAAGAAGATGCCGGGTATTGTGTCGCATTTTGTCATCTTGAATACTAATAAACGGCCTATTGTGCTTATGCGTTCACCTGTACGTTAACCAGTGGGTTTTGAGTGCGCTGTGACCCTGTGGGACTTGGTGGGAACGTTCCCTCATAAAAATTACAATATTCATCCCGCGTTCTACTATATGAAATTGAAAACACAGTCAATGTTAATCTACACGACGGGCTTTCACAGTTGATGTCAGCTCTTTAGAACTTTGGAAAGGGCATCAACTGCGGTAAAAAAAGCAAGAAAGGGGATTTCTATGAAAAAGTTCATTCTTGGTGTACGTCATTTTTCTCACAGCTAACCAATCATTTCTGTTCACTCGCAACAACAATAGCTATACCCTCCAATTTTAGTAATCACAGACGGCAGCGGAAATGCGTAGAACGAAGCCATGACTCATTTATTACTAAGGGCTTTCGATGATAAATCAAAATTTTATCAGCTATTTACGAGATGTTCTATTCATTTCAAAAATGTCCCTTACAGCTCAAATTTGCAATTTTGTGCGCATGCGTGTGCAATCTCAGCTCTGTCTACACAGAATCATTAAGTTGGAGAATATACGTGAGAGAATTTAGTTGTATTGGTTGTGCAACACAACTTTGGCATTTAGCTGTTTTCGGAGTCAGCTTTGGGTGTCTGGGCAGTTTACGAAACTCGATCATCGAATTGTGAATTGATAGCTGAGAATATGCGAACATGACTCATTACAACAAATGAAAACTTCTACGACAATTTTACACGACTTACAGTCTTATGATAATTAGCTGTTTTGTAGACGCGTTTTTCAACTTGTTTAATTAGCAGTTCTAATTGGACTTGATTTGAAAGGTACTTCGTGGTTTCATGATTGCCTAATCGTGAATCTGCTCAAGCATTTAGGAGCCACACAAATCGACACCACAATTAATATTCTGCCCACCAGGCTCGAGTCTCAATAATGACGAAAATTGGCGTTAATTTTTAGCGTCAAAGTCTCGAAAAACGCCACTAGGTTGACAGTTTTTATGGTCAAAAGTCTCGTAAATGTGGAAAATACTCATGAAGTCGTAAAAGTCATCAAAACGCAATTGAAATAAAAGCACCTGTGCAATTGATTACGTACGTCATAGGACAGACCATATTTCTGAAATATTGTGCCCGCCTAACGGCTCTGCTATTAAGATGAAGGACACCTCATACGTATTTCAAAGAGCTGGAGGATCAAGGCTTCAGTTTTTTCTACGTTGTGAAGTTTCCTGCAACCGAACACGAACAGTTAATCGTGACTACACATGTACAAGAAGCCTAAGGGAGGGGGAGAGGGTAAATGAAAAGGGAAAAGCTACGTTATAAGCCACTGCTTGCAAAAGGTTTCCAGTGAAACTTATAGAAATGAAAAGATGATTGTACGCAAATTGAAGTATCTTACTCTAAATATAATGAAAGACTTTCGTGTGATTTTCGTTAGTTTATTCTATTCCCTTTAATAGCGCAAAAGCTTTAAAGAAACAAAAGGCTATTAAGATTCGCACTAAACCGCACAGTTTCTACAAACAATTTAGCCACTTTTGTGAATTTGAATCAAACTACAAACCATACTCCATAAAACAACTATATATTGTCCAAAGTATCATTGAAATCGCTAAAATAGTCCGTTAAGATCTAAAAACAACCCAAAACATACAGTATATACTAGGAAATGGGCAGACTCAATTAATCAGATCATTGTGAGAAAAGCCACAATACACCTTGATATAATTCACTTTTAACACTCGCAACGACACTCTATTCTAGTGAATGTGAAACCGCAATAAAACTATCTCGAAGGAAAACAAGTTTACAAATAGAAGTTGAGATTAGGCCGGTTGTGACGCAAAATGGAGATTAACCAAACAACAAGCTATCACTTCAGACACGTGATATTAACGAAGGTGATATCCCATTCAGGGTCAGCAAATGATAGCTGTAAACTCTTTACACTTTATTTCGCTAACAGGTGCAGCAATCTTTAAAAGCAGCGAAATGGAAGAAAATAGCCTTTATTTAACGAAAATTAATTTAGTGTGAAGCAAAAACACGAAGCTCTATAAGAAACACAGAAAACCATTCCTCACAAACAACAAAACATGAACAACAAACACCTTTTAGTGGGAAAGTGACAGTTTTGGTATGAATCTAGCTCATCTGAGAATGGAACTGAGCGTTCTGCCTAATTACAAATGTGAATTGAAAATCCGTTTTAGCTTAGCTCTTGATAGCACTTCAGATGATGTATGCTAGAGACTGTTGTGTGTCGCATATTCACTGCAGTCTCATCAATTGAAAATGTGTTTATCACCTGATCAATTTCAAGTTCAAATACGTATCATAAACAACCTGTAGAAAACGGCCTGTCAAACAACAAAAAATAGTTCCAATTTTAAAGGCGTTGGCAAAATATTAACCTAACGAGTACAAGTTCATGGAATTCACAGCATAGCTACCCTTATTTTGAATTTGTCAAAAGCAATGAAAAAGGAACAAATATACTAGATTTTCTAATTCAACGTTCAAATCGCAAAAGAAAGCAACAAAGCAGTAGTGAAGCGGATCAGTTCTATATAAATAATTTTATTTTACACGAAAACACGTTGTTTCGTGGAAAAATTTAGAAAAATAAAGAGCTTAGAGATAAAGACCACAATGCAGCTTGAGTAAATAAAAAAGTAAAAAGTAAATCTTTTAAAACAAGAAAGAATCTGATCAAAAACATTATGAGTAAAATTAATCATCAATAAACAAAAATTATTGATACAGGGCTCTACACGAAACAAAAACATATTATTTGAAAAGAAAGTATTGGAAAGCCGAGAAAAGATGACAACTAGAACATCAGGCCCTAGCTTAGAATTTATCAGTTTTTATCTTCTGTCTACAAAACAAAGTGGACTTGATGATAGGAATTCCACTAGTCTGGCTAGAACTCAGTGAAAAGTTTATATTCTCAGATAATTTCAAGTCTTTCAACTAGCAGAGAAGCCCTACCTGCGATATTCCACTAGTTTTATACATTTGCTCCCAAGAATATGCAACTAAATATCATTTGTTAACAAGGTGACTTGTGGGGCAATTACCCAACCAATACGTATGTTAAAGTGTTTGAGATATGAAGTTATTGTAGAGTACAAGTAAAGTTTTGAAATACAGCTAGCTGGATGACTAATAAGCTTCAACAACATCTGTGATTCTTGATGTTTAACGAATATATGTTACTCTTCTAGGCGTATGTTTCCAGTTTTGAAAACAACGATTCGTGGCCTAGACCCCCAAGCAATGTATTCGATTCTGCTGGATTTTGTGGCGGTAGACGCGCACCGATGGAAATACGTCAACGGCGAATGGTCGCATGGCGGCAAGCCAGAACCGACACCGCCAAGCCAAGTCTATGTCCACCCTGATTCGCCGAATTTCGGAACACACTGGATGAAGAATCCAATAGTTTTCTCAAAAGTGAAATTAACAAACAAGGAAAGCAGCAATAACCAAGTTGTAAGTCTGAGATTGATTTATGAATGCAGAAGTTAGATATTTATAGCATATATGCAAGTAAAGTTAATATGAATGAAGAAAGGTAAGTAAATAAGAGACCTTCCCCCTTGCAACCCCCCCCCCAAACCAACTGCTGAATTTTCTTGTTCAGCGGAGCTCATTACAGATTTATTAATGAATTCGAATGAATTTTTAACTTCATCCCTATACACTCAATGACCATAAAGAAAATTTAACAATATTTTATCAACAATGCCGGCCACTAATATACGCTATAAGTGATCAGCGATGAATCTTCTTCAGAAAGGAAATTAATATTCATAAAGCTTTCAAAATTGTGACTTCTTACACCATACAACCTGTTTGATTTCACTCATCAAATTTCAAATTGAAAAGGCTTTAAAAATCGAGAATAGGTTTCAACGAGAAAGCAGGTACTGCCACCAAGCTGTGAAAACGTTTTCATCGATGAAGATTTGTTTTCTATATAAAAACAAGTCATCATGGTAAAAACTACCTGTATTATTGAATAGCTGAACATTGGAGGCGTTTGTAAGGTCATTCACGCATGCAACTTTCCATAAAATAACCTGAAAAAGCTTACACGTCATTTAGAAGAAATTCCAACATTTCATTGGCTTTTAATGACAATTCTATCTAACTGGTGTCTGTTGTTTTTGATGTAGCTACCATACTTTAAATTCTTAGATGAAGGCAGTTTTTAAACAGTAAGTTAGGCTTGAATTAGCTCACTATAAGCTACAATTGTACCAACATTAAAACAAGTAATAAAATTGATTTTATTGCTGTCGTTTTTGTTGCGTTGCGGTGTTCCTGCATTTTTATTTTAGTAAAAAATGCCCCATCAAGTTTTATCCGTATAGAATAGTATTTCCTTATAGCTAAGAAATCTTTCAAGAGAAACTGTAGCAGTGATTTAGAAAATTAAGAAACTGCAGAACATGAATGATAAATAGTCAAGAAACTGTTGATTTTAGAAAACTAGCAAGCCCATATTATCAACCAAGTACTGCCTTACTCTTCTTGCATTAATCGGTAAAAATAATTATTCTGATTTAATATTGTTGAGTCTCATGACCACTTGCGGTTCCAATACCCTGTTTTGATCTATCAGGCTAACAACTAGATTTTGCCTTAAAATGGTAGACATCATTATGATCAGGAAAGAAACTGCCAACCCAAATCCGACTAGCAAAGAATACCAACAAAAAAAATGAATGAATTCATTCTGTAAATTCTTAATGAATATTATTTCTAAATTAATTTCTCATTGCTACAGGTACCAAAAATTGGAATTGGTTTTGAATTTAAATTAAGATTTTGCCGGGAGCTTGCAGTCCGCTGCAGTTAAAAACTAAGCTTTCTTGATATATAAAATGTTTCGGATGATAATAATTAACAATAAAGTGGACAATATATAGATGCATTGCTCAAAACGAACTGACCCAAAACATCGAACACAGTAAGGCCCCACAATCACGAAACCTTATTCTAGCCTTAATGACGACTTTTCTTTTCATTATCTTGGCTTTAATGGGTTTTCAGTACCAGACCTTATCGAACATAGCCGAAAAGTCAACACTTTGGGTTTCTTGTATAATCTTGAGAATGAAAGATGAAACTTTTGGGAAGCCTGATAAGGAAACTGTTAATTTTTCACCAAATTTCAAAGTTTTTTGTAAGTGGCTCTTTATTGTAGAGCCTTGCTGTATATGATAGAATATACCACCGAAAGCTAACTCTTTGAACAACAACAGCAACAAAATGCCACTAATCATTACCGCTGAAGGATTTCAATGTTTGCAAGCCAAATTAGTAAAAATGGTAAAACTAGAACAAGCCTCCTTACACATTCTCACAAATCATTCATCTAGGTGTAAATGTGCTACATAAACAGCAGAATGTACCTATCTTATGATGGAGGCTTGTTCTAGTCTGATGGTTGACAATATTGGTACATTCTGCAAGAAAAACCACCAGATACTAATAAATTCATTATTATTTCAAGGTTATGCTGAATTCCCTTCACAAATACGAACCAAGAATCCACATCATGCGAGTCGGAGGGCCAGATCCAGAAAAGCGAGTTTCTATTCATACTTTCCCAGAAACCCAGTTTATTGCTGTCACTGCTTATCAAAATGAAGAGGTAAGGTCAAAAGTAGACTTATTAAACGAGTCCTAGTTTGATCATTAGTAGCTACCATCTTAATCGAACTCAATGTATACAATGTAGCCGATCATTCTCAAACTGGAACTTATAATCACACTTTCGCATCTTATGTCACAGTACCGATCGGTATTTAGTTACGAGTGTCAAGTAATCATATGAAGGAAATTTAGTATTAAGTTTATATATTATAGTAGTGTGTGTGCAGCTTTCCATAAAGGTATATACATATGAAAAGAAAGATGCGAGGCAAAGGACTAAGATTGAAGCCTTGGGAACTAGTGTCCTCTTGGGATTGTGGCCAGCGCTAAAATAAATCCCGCCAAACCTTACTTCTATAACAGATATCCTGGTACTGCAGATAAGAACGAAATATCAATATTGACAAATGAGCTATACTCAATTATAGCCATGTTCAGGAAATATTGAAATGAATTAGTAATTACGGCTTGTACATGAAAGACAACGGTAAAACGTTTCTCGTACACAAGGGACAGTAGAACAGTGGTTACTATTGTCTTTGCCAGATCACAAGCATGTATAGGTGTTTTATAGTACTAAACTGAATTTCAATTTCAAGAGACAAGATTAGGTAACATATATAAGCAGAAGAAAGCTCAATTTTTGAAATATTTTGATTAGTTTAAGCTGGTAAGGACAGAAGCTTAATAATAAGCATAAGTGTTGCATTCTGCGATCAACACTGTCTTTATGAAGTTTCGAAGGAAAAAAACTGATGTTTTCAAGCTTTGTACTGCATTTCGGAATGAAGCCAAAGAGCCTATTCTAACATCCTGCTTTGATTTTAAAGACAACGAGATAAATACATGAATTAATCATAAATCTCTGCGATTATTGAAAGTCATGACCGGGTCTGACAAGGGAAATATAAGAATTCTACCAGCTTTATGATGCAAAGAACTGGTAGGCTCGAATCAATAAAAAATTCAGCATTTTCATCAGATTCACTAGAAATTGAATGATTATGAGGATTATATAGACTAAGGAAATATATCTTTGCGGCACTCGACGATACAAGCGCCGAAAGCATAGCCTCTTATATGATGAAATATACCGACGTTCATCTGGGTATGTGTTCATGTAAAGCGATAAAGACAAATTCACATGTATTTAGATCTAACTCCCAATCTCTTGAAATTTCCATGGTTATTAGGAATGATTCATTGGCGCTTCAATCAAAACGCTAAAACATCAAGAAAACCCTTTGAGATCAAATAGATAGAGGAGAATAACACACAAGAAAACAATGGGCATAATAAATCTTAATAAAAACATTAGTGAAACGAACCGATCAGCCTTGGCGTTATAATAACTGTTTATATACTTAAAGGATTTGGACAATCTATGTAATAAGCGTATTTTGAAGTGAATGGAAAAATCTCGTAGAAAGGTGTGCGCGACTGCAAAGATTATTTCATTTCTTTCGGATAACATCTTTCTACCATTTAATGGTTGGTGACCACAAAGGACACCGCGTGTGGGTATTGCAAAGAGTTTGGACGATCTAGCAGCTTTTGAAGTTGTTGATGAGTTACACAGAATTCCATTTCATCTTGCTAATTACAGCTCGCTCAAGGCTAATCTCATTAAACGTGGTCATCAGAATGAGGCAGAACAAAGGCAGAAAAACAGAATCTCTCTTTGAAGAGCGCTAGCAAGAGATTAAACTCGATTTGTATCTGACAAATCCTTTGCGGTGAAGACTTGAATACCAATCCCAGCTGAAATCCAACAGAAACATGCTTCTCTACACTTGGCCCGCGTTTTGCATCCCCATTGTATGTGGTAAGCTTTGGCAAAAGTGTTTGAGCAAACACTTTATTTTTTGCTAAACAAGCAAAATGTCTAGCGCGAGCGACAATGCTCTTAACGACTCATTAAAACGCCATCTTGCACTATAACGTGAGCGCATTGAAAAGCAACAGCTGAACTAGATTTTCATGAGGCCATTTGTGCATATCATCATAATAATCATAATAATCATAACCAACGATAACAACAACAACAGAGAAGTAGCTGGGTTGGCCTTCAGTAGCTACACTTAAACCCGACAAAACCTTCTTAACTAACTTTCAGTTAAAAGAAAGACATTTATAATCAAAGAAACCTTGTCAATAGGAAAGATATCAATGCAAATCCAGTGTGTCATTTAAATTGATAGTGTACTTTGTGTAAATTTCAGTGCCGTGCGAAGATGAAGCGATTCAAATCAAATTTATTTATTAACTGGCGGCCCTTTTAGCTATGCGATCGAGTAAGGGAATAATTTCAAGTAGCCTTTGTTTGATAAGATCAAGGACTTGGATGTAAGCTGACAGATGGATTTTACGTTACAATGCACATGATAGATTTAATAACCTGTTCCATATGAAATCAAAATGAGTTATCGATTCAATATAGCGAAATATAAGAGTTAATCAATTTATGACTGATTGCAGTAATAGAGTTTGACAGAAGTGAATTGGATAAAAAGCAACGTCAAAGAAATTGAGTCCACCGTATATTACCAGATTACCAAGCAGGTAGGGAAAGGGGGTGGGAGGGATTACAACAAAGTGATGGTTGCGGGGGTAAAATGGCCAGTGGAGAATCAATTTTGAAAGCCTAACAGTCCATTGTTGAGACACAAACGTGGGAGGGGCATGAGTAACCTTACATGGCACATGATGGGACGAGGGAATTGGCGATGTGATTTCGAATTTACCTAGTTATACCCACACACCCATTTTAATAGCAACCTCATATTAACAGCTTCTTCAAATAGTTGAGTGCATTTTCTAAACATTACTTTGATATCCTATCAAGTTACAAGGGATTAACAGCCATGAAAAAGTCCTCCATAATATTTGAATTGCTTACAGCGCATTTGTCCAGGCGGTGCAGTAACAACAAGAACACATGCTCCCAAATACCAAATTACGATAGACATTGTTTTTGACACCCTTTCTTGTTTTTAACCATGCGGCAAGACAACCACAAGAGAATTTGCTTATCGGTTCGTCTATAGGAATTTCGCTGCATTTCGTATCCCGGTCAAATCACCACATTTTCGAGTTTTCAAACAAACGAGAAATCAGGAAATCTTGATAAACTGAAGCCTATTGTAAGTGTTTGAAAAATAATCATTCAAAGGATTGCCGAAGCAAAACAAAAGTCTATGATGACATTTTTTGCAACTCTTTTGAAAGATTCCAGGAGTGAATTTGTCTATAGCAGCATAACTTTCAACTGAGTTCTGCTGATAAATCTTGTGCACTGAATGTTCTATCCCCAAAAAGTTTCCGTTTTGTGTATTGAAACGTGCTATAAATAGAAGAACTTGTAAGATGTTTCGATTTGTTTATCAAAAAACGCTATGAAATGAAGCAATTGTGAGGTATTCCGCATTGAAACATGCATTGTGCATTAAAACATGCTA
>JAACYV020209533.1:3798-15509 GCA_009936425.2 Chrysaora fuscescens | reverse complement strand
CAGAAGAAAATGCCGAAATAGACACAGATAACAAAACAAACAGTGAAGCAGAAGAACAAACAGAAGCATATGAAAAGAAGATAAAATAACAGAGCAGAAGCAAAAGAACAAATAGAAGCAGAGGCAAAATCAGAAGAAAATGCCAAAATAGACATAGATAACAAAACAAACAGTGAAGCAGAAGAACAAACAGAAGCATATGAAAAGCAGAAAAAATAACAGAGCAGAAGCAAAAGAACAAATAGAAGCAGAAGCAGAAGCAGAAGAAAATGCCGAAATAGACACAGATAACAAAACAAACAGTGAAGCAGAAGAACAAACAGAAGCATATGAAAAGCAGAAAAAATAACAGAGCAGAAGCAAAAGAACAAATAGAAGCAGAAGCAGAAGCAGACGAAAATGCCGAAATAGACACAGATAACAAAACAAACAGTGAAGCAGAATGACAAACAGAAGCAAAAGAAAACGCAGAGCAATTGTAGAACCAGCAGCAGAAACAGAGACTGGAGTAGAAGCAGAAGCAAAAAAGAACATCAAATCCCCTTTTACGCGAAGATTTACACGTGATCCTTCTTTCCGCTCTAAAAGACTCTCAAGCCTTTCAAACCATAACAGAGTCCCTAAAATTGGCGCGAAAATCACAAAACGCTGCCAAGGCGTGACAACGGTAGGCGTCTGCTTTCTAATTCCATCACTGGTGTAGGCACCTGATTTGAATTAACCAAATCATTGCAAATAATTACAATTACAATCATTAAAGGCTCAAAGCTCAGACGAAGCGTGGAGGTTGATTATCAACCAAATAACGAACGAGTAAAAAGGATACAAAAAAGGAGGCAAGAATATTGGGGTTCTCAAAACTAATTGGGCTACCCCCCACACAAATCACTTGATGTGTTGAAATCATTAAACTATACGAAAGTCGAAAGGGTACCGAGTTGGGGGGGGGGGCTGAAGATGAGCATCGGGTACTGGGTCGGAGCAAACTATGCTTTCACACCCTACACCAGAAGAACCCTTCAAATTAAGCACTTTCTAGTCATTTACATCAGTCAAAAGTATGGCAAAATCCGTGGCCTAGACTAGGTTCCCTTACCGAGGGTAAGCATTTCGGTAGCAATGTCTGATAGAGCCCTTTGGAAAAAAAATAATCTGCAAAATGTTCGATAACTGGCAATAAATAATGGATTTCGAACAAACTTTTCGTTACTTCGCTGTCATATACTCAGTCTTATAAAAATAGAAAAAATAATATCAGAGTCAGGAAAAAGTGCCCTTCGAATAACTTTGTTTTGCATCAAAGTTTCGATTAATTCGACTTCTGGTCACTTTTGATTATTATTTATATTCATGATTTATTATTCTTAAAGCCCTTCAATGGATGGAGTAGAGCCAAGGGACTGCAAAAGACTGCAAATTCACAAAAACAAAACGGGCGACAAGCATTTCAGATCAGACCGGCTTATCTCTGTAAGAACATCCGCAAAGATAACAACGAGACCCTAAAAAGAGTTTTTCTCAAGATCTGAAGTAATTCTAGACTCAAATCTGTCTGTAATTTCATTTAAGTTGTTTTATGATAATGTCAACAGCAGTGATTATTCGTATTATTATCTCCTGTCCCTGAAACCGATCAGACTCCCATAGACCACAGTGGCGTGGAAAGCAGCGTCACATAGAGAGAGCGCAGATTTCATGCAGAGCAAATCTGAAGGGGCAGTTTATAATAGAGTACAAATCATTTCCAACAATATTTGAAAATATCCTCCAAGGGGTCCCTATTATTTCCAGCGAGTAGCGGAAGCAGCCCCTATTTGTCCCCTAAGTAGCTAAGAGGACACGACCTTCTGTCTCGAGGCAAAGCAAGCCTTAATTGACCCAAAAAATGGTCATTCGATCTTAATATATGATACTTTCAAAAACCTTGGGGGCATGATGTCCTCTTTCCTTCTTGCTCCTATTCCTTTCGTGTCATAAGTGAATATATGCTGATTTTATGATATGGAAATGCTAATTGATTCCCATAGTTAACATAAGTGGTGAAGCGCAAAGTTATTTAGCTAGAAGCTCTAATATTTTCTGGATGAATAAAAATATACTAATTTGTGGGACACATGGAAATTAACTTTCAATATCTTTCCATGATTTATTCCGCAGGTTGATAGTGACAAATGAACCGATTGTATTAAGCTAGAGTTAAAAGCATAACTTAAAAAGATTTTCAGATTTTGGCTGGCTTTATGTATTTGCTATGATTACTAATTGACAAAAAGAGAGCGCCTTTGACAATGTATCAATCGGCTCACGGTTAATCCAATAAAATATGAAAAACTTTGGTTGAGTGTCGTTTCAAGTTCTTATCTTAGCTGCCTTTAGGACGCTGTTTGAGACATGAAGTAAACTTTGGTTTCCAGCCGAGTTGCCTACCATCTTAACAGTGTAGCTACGTGCTTGGTATGGCATTTTTCCCCACCTTGATATCCCATTGAGCGATAGGCACCACATCTGGTATACACTAACCTCATCTGCCAAACATTATCGATTGATACATAGTTTTGTATATAGTCTTCATACTCTGTCGGTGTTGTAGTTTCTTGCTGAGCCTTATCGGCAAGGACGGATGAATAGCAAATCAACAGTATTGGAGGCCGCCTGGCAAAGGATTCGAGTCAAATTTGGGGCAAGAGCTAATCAATAAAACTAGAAATATTGGAGGCCAACCCTATTTGATGTGCTATGGAGAATTGCTTGCCTCTGTCCTCTCCTACAAATCCTGGGCTGTTTGTTCTAACAAACATACAGTAAACCATTATACGACAGCTAAATTAAACTGACATTAATGGTGCCTAGGTCAATCAAGATGGAGGGTGGTCTTGCTAACCTAGGGACAGGATTCGGGAAAATAAAGCCATTTCAGACTGTCTCCATGATTTTGTAGGGGCGCTATCCCAATTTTTGTCAATCTCCCTACATGCAGGGCCACTGAGCTACCCAAGCTTGGCCACAATTTGTGTTAATCTCTGCCAATTCCATACTTTTTTCTCGCATCTTTCTAGAGCGGTAATCCGATCTAATCATGTCAAGACCCCACTCACTATAGTTTTTGGAAACATGACAGTTAGGAAGGTATTACCATTTTACTCCGCGATTGAAAAACCTGATTAGCAAGCACATTTTACAGATATTCAGCTGTTTTCTTGTCGCTTAATTACGACTTTCTCTTGAGCAGAAAAAGATGGCACGCTGTCGGAACTTGAAGGGCTGACAAACCGTATGCAGTATCTTTTATGTTTGTATGTTTGTGATAAACCCCTCTCAAACTATAGCTCGTGTTCTCCTAGCCAAATAACTGGCCTTTTCAATAGCCCCACTATTGTCGTAATCGTCAGTCAAATACACGTCAAGGGATGAATGACCTGCGTAACAAAGAGAGGTTTGGCGCGAGTAAGGAGTTCGTTAAACACTAGAAAGTGGGCAGCTGTAGCGGAGTTTGTCGCTTCAGAGACAGTGAATTGTAAGTATACAAGCGTGACTGAGACTGAAATTTGCTGTGCCTTGTTACAGAAATAAAGATTAAACTAGCGAGTGATCTATTATTCTATGGCAACCTAGACATGGGACAAGAAAAACCGGCAGACCAAGAACCTACATCAACCAACTAACAGATGAAACTGGAATCAATATAGGTGATTTATCTATACTGACAAATGATTGGGCAAGATAGAAAAACAGAACCAAAGAATGCCGAGCTCGCTCGATCCGATAGAAGCATGATAGTTCAAGTTGAGTTATAATTCATTGAAGAAGGTTTAAAGAACGAAAAGAAAGGAAAACACAATATTGGATGTTATTACTGTTGTGATATCTGATTCTTGGGTCTGTTACAAACACAAATCTTAGTTATTTTACGGAAAATTGATCTTCTAAAGTTGAATAGCAGTTTAGGGCCAAAACCTCCCGCCTCCTTCTGAAAAAGCTTAGAAATAG
This sequence comes from Chrysaora fuscescens, assembly GCA_009936425.2. Taxonomy (NCBI): domain Eukaryota; kingdom Metazoa; phylum Cnidaria; class Scyphozoa; order Semaeostomeae; family Pelagiidae; genus Chrysaora; species Chrysaora fuscescens. The sequence continues at coordinate 11,522 of JAACYV020209533.1, read as the reverse complement.
CAAATAGCATTGTCTTTCCTGAATCCTAATTGGTGTGACAAATAATTTTCATATATGTAAGATTATGAGTAGCAATTTGAGCAAGCAGTTTTACGTTATACATATTGAACTGAGCTAAGACGCTAGCTGCGAAAAACTTGGAATCTTCCACATGTCTAGCTACTATATGAGGCTCGGGGCTATTAAATGGCCTTTTACTCGTATTCGCTTGGTTTCAACAATTTACACAAGTCTTTCATTTGTAGTAGCTTCAATATGTTATGGATATATGGCCTAACAACAGCCTAATCAAGTAACACAATCTGGTGCTATGCTATGCTTGACGATACTATAAAAGAAAGAGTATCCAGAAAACACATGTCTCAATTTTCACTCCAAATAACCATGTTTAGGCGTATTGTGCTGACGAAGATGCATATCACAGTATTAGCTTATTTGATAATAGAGAGTTTTGAAAAAGTGATCACAAGGAAACAAGAAGAATACCTGCTCTCACAGCGTTGGTTGACCAGGGCCCAAAGATGCCCTAGTGACTATGTTAATCTTTTTAGTTTAGCGAAAGGTCGGCATATCAAATTTGGCATAGGGATCACCGAACTATTTAATGATCACAAACAAGACGGCCTGAATCACACAGAATTTATTAAAACAGTTATCACATGGAAAGATTATATCACACTTGATTACTAATGCAACAATAAACTACGGGTACGCTTTAATTACGAAATGGCAAGCAATGCAATAAGAACAGATACGGCGTTCACACTTCAGGAAGCGATTGTTTGATTTCAAGAATACATTAATTCCATGAGCGGATCAACTATGCCTAGCCATCTGGTTAGTGTACAGATTTCGATTTTATCAACAAATCATGGACATGGGAAAACATCAGCCGCTCTTATCTTGACATCATGGCTCTGGGAAACTGCTCACATGCGAAACAATGGGCAGATAAGCGATTTTTCTTTCAATAACCTTCATAATGCTTTCACAAACGGCCGGCGCTCCTTCTGACAATGCCGAGCTAAGCTCCTTCGCAGTCAATATGTGCGAATCAATGAAATATAAATGTGAATAATTTTGAAATTCTCAGAACCACTAGACTGTTTACACGAGGCATGGTTTTCACTCAAGCACAATATCTCTGATATATCCCACTCCAGCTACCATTTATAATGTTTCCACAAAATCCTGAACTGCCTTTCAAAGAATCATTATGAATATTAGGAGCCCGTTGAATATACAGACTCGGGTTAGGTTGTGCAATTTATAGTCTAAAGATAAAGTTCAACAATTAAATTTCATGTTGTAGCTACTCCTCCTCCGGGACTGGTATGCCACGCTATTACAAAACCCCCTCAAGGTAATTGATAAACGGCCTCATTCCAATATTCTTTAGTTCAAGTTCTTGACTGGTTAGCATAATAATAAGTAGCCGATTACATGGAGCAGGCTGGCCCAGCTGTAAACATGGCCGCGAAGATTTTATCGCCATTATTACATTTTTAACATGGCTGCTACGGTTAGGAAGAAAATGTGGCTTTAAATTCAACAATTCGGGTTGCTTACATTGTTCTTGCGTCAGCTTCATGCTTTGATTCATGTTTGTGGTTTTTTTCAAAAATATCGCTACGAAACTATCGCACATCAATAAGGAAAATGTCGAACAATTGGCGTACAGTTTGGGTCAGCGAAACGGGGAAAGATTCTGGCTTCTTTGTGAGCATCTTCGGCCAGAACTGTCATGTAAAGCAGGTCCGAAAGAGCATTTTTTGTTTAATTCTAGGCCCACTTTGCCGATTACGTAAGAAGAATGCGAAGAGAGTTGCGAAGCGCGGGAAAGAGAACTTTAATTACAACTACCGAGATGCATTGCGGGCCGTGACAATAAGGAAAATCGAGAATTGTTCGTATTTGATATAGTTTACGTCTAAAGGTTATATACGAAATAGATTATACGTAGAATTTCGATGCGCATTGATTTTGAATGACTTTCAATGAAGCTGGTGGAGGGGCCTATTACTTTGACATTTTCTATGAGTGTCAAACTTGAGCGGTATCTTGATTTAACTCAGTTACGAAAAGCAATAGCAATAGATGAGAATCAAGTCTGTAGACTTCGTACAATTTGTTGCTCTTAAGGTATATTGTCCTGTAAATGTATACAGGCGCTTTGCTGAGAAAGAAGGGTTAAGGTAGTTCGTTTTCTGGTTGATTTTCATAACAATCAGTCTTCAGTGTAATGAAAAGACTAAATTCTTACATTCCAAAGATGAAGTAAACCAAAATTTTAGCAGTGCAACAGTTAAAAAAGTTCACAATTCCAAACTCCCGCAATGCAACAACCCAAATATCCAACAATCCAACATTCCAAAAATCTATCAGTCCTTAAATCCAACATTCCAAAGACAATGAAATCCAATTGCGAAAAACATGACTAGGAAGTGTGGGCAAGGGCATCAAACGGTCAGAAAAGGAAGTGCCATGCGGTGAACACGTGATGCATTAACATAGACAATAAAAAGGAAAATGAACTAGGTTACATTTTGGTTGTATATGGCTACAAAGTACCGCTTCTTTGCTAAATCTGGAATTAAATTCCCGATGAAATGAACAAAAACCAAAAATACTAAGCAACAAAAACTCAACTTGGTACCTCTCTAATAAATGTTCTAATAAATGTCAAATATCTTTAATAAATTTTCTTTTTGTAACAAATGCTTAGTCTCGTGCAATCTTTGAAGTTGCTTTATGATTTGAATTAATTTATATCACTATTTGCTAATACTTAGAATAAATAACTGATAAAAAACAATACAAAAAGCTGCACGGTAAATTGAAGAAAAAATCATGTGGTGGAAATGGCGAATTGGCACACTCCAGCAAAACCTGTCAACTGGCAACAACAGTAAAAGGGTGTCTGGCTGACCATATGTTCTAGACCCAGTGGAACATCGAATTAAAACACTTAAAATCACCCGAATTTAGCTCAACAGAGATAAAAGGCACCTTACTCTGTGTACGCAGCACACCTTGAAATGATTACCCGACCATGAATCCATCATGACTAGTTGGTTCTCTGAGCACAGTGTTTTGGATTCTTATAATTACCAAGAGAAGGTGCTGGACTAGTTTTAGAAGAATCGGCTTTGAGCTTCAATGAGCGATGCATATTGTGCTTGAGCCAAAATCTACATTCTAAGTGTATTGGTTTAAAAATTAGTTTTTTACCATCACTGTTCGCATATCAAGACATCTTTAAAATAATAATAAAAGGTTAGCTAAGGACAGCACTAAAACTTACTTTCTTAATGAAGACTTGTAATGTAACTTACTTTCTGTATTTGATTTTTTAACATTGTTATTGTTTCTATATTTTAATAATCTAAGTGTCCTTAAATCTATGTACTCTGCATATAAAATTGGATTCATTTACTCTCTGTTAGTTTTATTCATTATTATTAGTTAATTTTAGTTATTAAATTGTAATTAGGTCAAGGGCCATTTCGGCCTACATACCGAATTATGAAAAAAACAAAAACAAAAAAACTTTTGTTTCCCCTTGCGGAAAACGGAATAACATCACAGAACATAAGAGAGAAGAAAGAGGCCCAGCACTTTAGATAGGTTCGTGCAAACAAGAGTTAGAAGATAAGAATGTTTCACTTGCACTGCCTATAGAGTATTTAGACAAATTTGTGTAAAAGATCATGCGAAGAAAAACCAAGTTTTAACAGCGGAAAAAAAATGACAATCAGAGCTCAGCCGTTTCTAAATATTTCAACATTTTGATAGCTACCACTGTGAGAAATGAAACAATTTTGTTTAAAATGAATACTTTTTGGGGGTAATAAACATTATTCCGGTAAAAACTTCAAAGTTTCACATCGATACTGATTGGAAAGAAATTCTGTGATGCAAGGAATATGGTTTGATTAGCCCCACTGATTTAAAATGAAATACCTACAAAGGAGTAGTTTATACTACGAGCTATCTACGAAGAGAATTAGATTGTATTGTATTAAATTCTCCTATGTGACGATGAGTGGTACATATTTTTTCTCATATTATGCAGCGTATTGTAATCGAACACCGGAGCAACGATCCCTGTTCTGCTACCGTTCAATAATTTGTTTAATAAAAAAAATAAAAAATGTGTAGCTGGTTCCAAAGAATGGTATCAGGTACTCAGGTTTGGAACTTGAGACAAAAATAGAAGACAAAATTGCAGCCTCTTTCGCAGTTGTTCGGGCGCGAAAACCAATGTGCATCGCTAATGCACACGCTCTGCTTACTAGCGAATTCTGGCTTCTTAAAGGATATCATTCGGAAATTTCCGTGATTATTTTATTCGCTGTGCAATTACGCAGCTTACGTGTCATTATCAGAAGGGTGTAGTTTGTTAAGCAGTTTCTGTTAGTGGCAGTTTCTCATAGTAAATAACAAATCTTCTCATAAGCATGCTGTAGTGATGCAAAAACGGTGGATTTCCAAACTTACATTAGTTCGTTTCCCCATCAATGTAGTCAGAAGGCTCGCACAACAGCAGCGTTTAGTTAATTTAAAGGTGAGGGGGGAGAGATAAAAGGAAAGGTTATATTCCCCTTAATGTAGCAAAACTTTAACAAATGGGTTTTCAAAAGCGGTCAAGCATGTTCATAGACAAGTTTATTTCATCGAAAAATGTCAAGCCAAGAGAAAAGTTGTGGCCACTTTTTTTCCTTAGCATAGTTGAATGCGCTCGAAGATTTTTAACAACAATTCATTAGGCAGAACATCACTAACAAACCATTTTACAGGCTTCAAAATCTTACCTGTGAGTTTATCTGAGATGTTGCAGCGAATAGACGAAAATAACCAATTTAGAGGAAGTCACATTTAGTGTCAAAGATGTAGCTATGTACGTATGTTTGTAAGTGTGGACGGATGTATGTACAATAGAGCTTTCGATCAGGCATCACAAAGGATAGCATAGTGATGATTAGACATGACTGAAGAGGGTGCAAGGTGGATTGCGTAAATTGGCAGTTATAAAAAGGATCAAATAAAAGCAGTCGTACCTTAGGCTCTTTATCAAGGACCCGAATGCTGTTTTCTTTCATGGATGCCATCGCATTTCTGATATCATCAACCTGTACAGTGAACGTATCAAGTTAACCTAACTAAATCGGTATCAATCAGCTCACAAAAGCTATACAGTTCATTCACAAAACATTTTATTTTGCTGGTTCTCTCAAACTGGTAAATTTTCCACGTCCTGTAAAGTACGTGTTTCATGGCGGGACAAAAGCTTGAAATACGGAACAACCCGCGATATAATGCAAGTAGTGGCAGGAAAAATAAGAACAAGATATCTTTAAATAATCAATATTTTTTAAAATGTGGACTAGATGTTTTAGTGGAAATATTTGAGCATCATGTCGAGAAGAGTAACAGGCGTCGTAGTTTTTGCTTCATTGCTCCCCGACTCCCAAAGCTGATGTGCTCCATTCAAACTACACTCGTGATCTTCTAGCAAATATACTGCTCTACTTTAGGAAGCCTGATTCACAATTTTCAAAAAAGCTTTTCAAACATGAAGACTTCTAATACTAATTAGGTAGTGAGTTAAGTACTTTATATGCTAGTAAGAAAGTTATCGACACTAACAACAGATGACTTGTTAATTTTGCAGAGCTTCGAGATAAGGTGTTAAGGACGATGATAAAAATCCAATAGACCGATCACAAAAAAGGAGAATATGGTACGAAAAAGATGTATAACAGATTCCACAGGCCTTCATGTATTATTTGATGGGCGGGGGTGGGGGGCAATAGAACACATCAAGGAGCAAGGTTTTACGCAAACTGCAGATACCTCAATGCATATGTGGTGTATTCCGCCAGCTGGGTTCTTCTTAAAAAATCCTGCAATTGGGCTATTGTCTCCAAGAACAGAAAGTAGCTGCAATGAAAAAGCGAAAAATCAGTCAGTTGTTGTATCCACCTTATAATCCGCATATCTGGACAGCATGGCATGGATTTTCAATGATAACTTGGACGTATGAAAACAAATTACCAAAACTCAAGCGGGCCCTCTAATACGTAATTTTTCAAAAACAAAGAAGCAGCTTGTTCAAAGTTTTATCATTCTAAATCTTTGATTTTCAAAAAAATCTTTAGGGCGCAAAAAAAACGTCTTTGGGGTAAGGCCATTTATTTCCAAACAGGTTTTAAGAAAGACCAGTTAAATACTGAAACGTCATCAATTTTTTTTGTGAAATCGCCAACATTCATCATATATTCATCATATATGTATAGATGAAAAAGTTGAATTTTCATCCACATTATTATGCAAAAGACAAGAAAACCTCTATGATGACAGCCGTTAGGACTTAGTGTATTGGAAAGCATATTTTTAAGGGAACTGATCTTGTTAGCTATATTTCATTGACGAGAAAATTTGTAAATTGAGCAACGTAATTGTTTTTGGTACCAGCCTGTGGTATACACAAAGAAAAGTTCTCTTCCTGCAACTTACTTCTATCTTTGTATTGCCAAGATTGACAAAAACAGTATAGACTCCGTGTTCTGGCTGCGGCTGAAACAGAGAAAAAATATTTCAGCAAAATCTGAATCAGCACTTGAAATTTCCTGCAATATGGGGAGACATGTCCCACTCATGTGACATAGGTATTATTGAGTTCAATCCAACCCACTGCAACTGCTGCTTATTGCTTGGAAAAAAGTTATTTCTGCAAAGGATATTTGTGGGCGAGATGTGAAATGACTTAAAATTGTATTGCCTTATTTTTGCACTGAAGGTTTGCAAACCTCACGATAGAGATGCTGTTAGAGCCGCAGAGAGGGGATAGGGAATTATTTCCCAGGCCACCGAGTTTCCCAAAAGATAATAAAGGTCTTAATTTTCCAAACATATAAAAGCGCATTCTATAAATCTATACCAAATGGAGAGTTAGTAGCAAGAGATTGGTTGGTCTGGAGACAGACTTCTAAAAGTGCCTACTGTCTACTGTTTATTAGGGAGCAACGAGGGGAAGTAGACAATGGCAATTTTCTTGGTGTGTTGGAATTGATTCGTTCATATCACCTAATAATCAAGCAAAATCTTGACTGACTGAAAGCGCATCAAGTAAAAGGACGAAGGTTTCAAGCACACTCTCTGTTCTGGCAAACACAGAACAAGCTTATTGCATTGTGCGCCAAAAACGTATCTGAAGCGATAATTGCGGATCTCCACAGGGCTTATTATCATGGTCTCGTAGTTGATGGAACGCTGGAAAAATCTCACACGAAACAGTTGACGTTTGTCATCAAGCACGCCATGCTGGAGAACCGAGGATGGGACGTATTTGACAGATTTCTCACGCATAAAGATTTCAGAAGAAGAAGGGGGAAGATATTGCAGAAGCAATTTGCAGCATTCGAAAAGAAAAGATCGACCTAATGCATCGTCGAGGTCAGGGCTATGACAATGGGTCAAATATGTCAGAATGTTATCAAGGTTGCAAGCTGTCATTCTTCAAAGTTCCTTAAGTAGTCTATGCTCCTTGTATAGCCCACAGCTTGAATTCATGTGGTGTTCATGTTGTTGAAGCATCATGAACAGCTAAGTCGTTTTTTGGAAAAATTCAAAATATGAATAACAAATTTTCGTCAAGCCCACCTCGTCGGAAAGTTTCGAGGGAACCAGTTGGTGTCTCACTTCATAGTTTGTCAAAATCA
>JAACYV020209422.1:12373-23148 GCA_009936425.2 Chrysaora fuscescens | reverse complement strand
TTATGACTTGCTATCTTTGTTTTAAATTCTTCAGTAATGATTGTAATTTAATCCTTTCCTCTATCTCCAGTGTCTGATGACGTAACAGCCTTGGAAAAATTTGGAAGCAAGTTGTTGGCTGTTCCAAAAAAAGGTTTGTAAAAGCTGAGTCAAGTATCCTTTATTCCTCCAATCACCCTTTCCGAAATGTCTGTTTTTTAATGCCCTGGCCAAGCATGGTTCTATAATTTATATTTCAATTTGCAATGCAGTAAGGCCCTGCAATAAATAAACCTGATTTTAATCTTTGGCCTTATGAATATTTTTACATGATCTTGGTTTTGATTGTGTCTTCAGTACTGAAAAGTCAACATTTTGGCTTTCTCGTCTCATCAGTCTAAGACCCAGCTTTCTCGAAAAGCTGACGAGAGAGTTATTAATATTTCATCACACTCTTGAAGCTAACCGTTTATTCTAACAGGTTTCTACCATTTAAGGCCACTCTATTCCCCCTTGAAGTATTTAATCTTCAACGTAAATTAGTAAAATATCTTTTAGAGTTGGATTTTGTTGCTTAACCAATGGTTTTGCAGGAAAAAGTTACTTCCAAGTTCTATATGGAAAATCAATCGAATTTCGATCTGGTCTTTTTATCTACCGAAAATTGTTGTTGACTTTTTCCTATCTACCTCACTTTCATCTTTTTTCTTTCATCATCCAGAGGCTGATACAGTCCTCACAGAGCTGGGTCATTTCTTGGCTCCTTTGGATAGAATTATCAGGATTGACGTCAATGCCATTGCAAATCTTGTTGACTACATCAAGGGGTAAAACTTGATTATTATTATCTACGTTTCTTGTTTCTGTAGCTCGCTGTTTGGAAGAAATTATGGTGATCTGTTTTCACTCGATATTTGATGTTTTGTCGAATCAGATGATGCTGCCCACTCGTTATCTACAACTACCTTACTACCTTACTTATCTTGTTTTCTTCCAGTGAACTCGATACGTTTAAGACAAATCCAAACAGTCCTAGAGGTATATTTACGGCACTACGTTTGCTAAAGCATATTTGCATTCAACCTGACACAAAGGCGCAAGGTAACAAAAGTTTGATTCAACTCATATCCAATAAATTTGATGGAACTTTGCATTTTACCTTGCAGCTTGATAATCACCTCTCTTCTGGTATGAAGCTCACCCGAACCACGTCATAAGCTCAGCATCGTCAATAGTAGTTTCCCTAAATTTATCTCGGGAAATGTCTAGTTTTCTATGTTGTAAACTTCTATAAATTCAAACTACACAATGTTTCTCGTTTTAAGTTCTCGTAGACTCGTACAGGATAAATCTTCTTGTATAATATAGTTTTATTTATTCCCTATGGTATTGATTATTCAAATGCAGTTTTAATTTTCTTGTCTGGCTCTCAAACCTTAGATTCTCTCTCATTAACTTTTATTGGACCAGTCTATTCCTCTGCATATACAAATATACAATTTGTCTTGTTTGAATATATGATGATGATAGTGGTTATCTTTCCACTTTCATGAACAGTTGAGCAAAAGGATTCAAAATGGAACTTGTGCACAATTCAGCTATTTTCGGCCAACGCCATGGATACATGCATTCAGCTATTGAACAAACTTGGAGAGCGATTGGTCACCCCTTGGAGACAAAATCAGCCTTTTTCAAACCACCAATGTTCAGTTCTTGTAAACCTGCTCGTTCCATTACTGCAGTTGATTCGCAAAATGTTAGTTGGATTGATTGACAGTGGTAAGATTCAGTTCAAAGATACCAGATTGTTACATGGAGTATTCTTATTGCATACTATTCTCTGCTCCAAGCCGTCAACTGGACAACTTTTTACTACGATACAAAAGGTAAATATACGTTGATTATTATCATTGTTCACCAAATGTGATTTTATAACAAATGATTGGTTTAACACTAGATTCCATCTTATAAATAAGCTTATAAATAACAATATTCATATCCCTCCAACCCATTAATTTGTTTCTGAGTTGATGTCCTAATATGGCCTTTTCAGGAATGAAAGTGTGAATATGCTCCTAGGGTAGAAATCCTAGCAAGAAGTAATTATTTATGGTGAATATTTTAAGATGAAAGATCCTATGTATTGGTAACTTGCACAAATCGTTGCGTTGAATTCTGCTCTTCTCTTTCATGCATTTGATTGCTTTCATTTTCTATCATTTTCTATCTAGGTTCAGTCAGAAATTGTTGCGATTCTTCTCAAGTTTACATCTGTCAATGCTCCAGAATCTCAGGAAGGTAAGAAAAAGCTTACAAGAAAATATTAACACCTTACTATTATAATATTAATATAGGATATTATTGTTATTTTTGGAAAATAAAGATAAATGATAACGTCTAGCTGTGTAAACAGTGTTCACTCGGAAAGTAATGACGTCATCTGACATCTGATGTCTTTTTAGCGTTCAAGGCTAGTTCCTGGTACTTGATGTTAAAAGAACTTGTCCAGTATACAGCTTCAAAACCACAGGTTAGTAACTATCATTATTATCATTAGTCTTATTATCACAACTAAATCTGTTTACATTTTTATGATTTCTGATATATTTTTTGCAGAATAATTTAAATAATCATGTTGATGCACGATCTCTGTTCTAGGCATTTTTAAGCGGAGTGACGTTGCTTTCAGAACTCGTCCCAGTCCCCCTTCCTGTTCACTCTATACAGGTTTGTTTGTTCTTAAAACTTTTGCATTTTTCGTGAAATCAAAATGGTGTACAAGTGGCCTCTTGATGCGTCGCTTAATGCGTAAGGGGTTATTTTAACCGATTTGTGTGTTCAGCTGAAGCGAATCTATGAACTTTGATTAGTTAGAAGTAGCACCCCTTTAGCATAGATATTCTTCTATGAGAGGAAAAATTTCTTGAGGGTTCTTAGATCTCATACTCAGTGGCGAGGGGGGAATCCCGGCTAGGTAGTAGATTTTTATCAAGGAAGCAGTAATGTGATTTGTTCTTTTAATAGCTATCAGATCTGCAATACCAAGAGTATTACTGTTGCCTTTATTTCTATACGATAGTTTTTTACTCTGTTTGAATTCTTACAGGAATTGACGGCAGAAGAAATTGCAACGCTTGGTAATCATAGATTGTTATGGATGGCACATATTGGTGCTCAGGCTAACGAGATACAAAGCATGCTCAAGTCACTTGTCGGTGGGGAAACTATTAAATCTGATTTCGAGCTGTTGGATATGTTTATATATTTATTAAAATAAATTTGAAAATCTAGTACAATCTGATCGGTAGTTTCTAGCCATATTCAGCAGTCAGCTATAGTGGGTTTTCTACTGTTGGTTTCTGTTTGAAATTTCAGGTTCTTGTTGTAATAGTTTGCAGCACAGTCTGAGAAAACTCTGCTTGCAACTGGTCGACCTAGGAGCATCTACTGCCTTGAGTACAGTTCGGTATGATTTTATATTATTTTATTACTTCATCCTTTTTGACTGGTCTTTTTACATATTTTTACTATCTAAAACTTATGTTCTATCTTTTCTTTATAGCATTCCAAATAATAATTTCTCTGAATTTCTTGCGCTTTCATGCAAATTTTAATGCTCTATAGTATCATTCCAAATATATAGAAATAACAGTAAATGGTAGTAAACCTTTCTTCCTCTTTTTAGAGAAAATATATATATATATATATATATATTCTGTATTTGAAATGTATAATAAATGATTTTTGTATCCTGTCGTTGATGGATACTGTGTATGATGATTCATATATTTGCAGAGTATTGTGTGATATACTTGATGATTTATTGAACAAAAAAGAGAAAACAGAAGAAGAAACTGAACCTACGGAGGAAAAATCAGAAGAGAAACCGATGCTGATAGATACACAGTAAGATTGCATAATATGCTTTTTATTATTAAATTGTTTGGGCCATCTTTTCTACTTGGTAAAATCCAGTCTAGAAAATACAAGATAAAGTCATGTGCTGAGATTTGTTGCATTATGATTTCTGTTGAAGCTCTTGGTTAAATATCTAAAATAGCGATTGTGAGGAAATTTACTGCATATTTCTTAGAGTTGCACATATTTCTATATAGCTCTTGGTTATATTATAAGGTTTATGGTGGAAACCCAAGCCAAGTCTTATTAGCTTGATTTGCTTGTTTAAGGCGTCAGAGTAAGTGAGTCAGAACAAAATCAACCGCACAAGCTTGGATGGGAATTTTGAGTAATGTTGCTTTCGTGCAATAATTGATTGCAATTACAAAATTTTATATGCATGCTTTTAGCTATGTGTCCAGAGTGACGTCATTGTTGTCCTCTGTCTCATCCCAGCCTGGTGGTAAATTGGCTTTTCTGCAATTAATTCGAGGAAGGTAACGTGGAATTTGTTACTCATAACATCACTTATTACTAATTTATGGTTTGTCTTGTTAATGTCAATCAGCACAATGGTCTTTCCTTTCCCTTTTCACGCTAAATTAAAAGTATTGGCTTTGAGCCTGACGCTACAGTTGCAGCAACTATTATTATTATATCATTAAAGGAAGATGGAAAAATATAGAGAGCCATTGTCGGCTAGTGTCCTTAGAAGATACTACAATGGTTTCCATAAGTGTTGGAATTGTAGATTAGGACTAGAAATCTGCCGTGCAACTTGCACAACAATGTCTGAGCTCAGTGAGGCACTGAGAAGTGTTGTAAATCTGATTTTCCCCTGACACGATGCATTCCATTTATCACTTAGCAAAAGCAAAGAAGAAGTTGATTTTCCAAAACTTTTGCATTCTTTGCTGCAACTACTTTCAACTTCCGAAGAAACAGGCCCTCCTTCAGGTCTTTTTGATGCTATCTTGGTAAGTTTCTCATTTTAATTCGAGCACACCAAATAAGTTATCGATAATACGCTATAAGCTTCATTCCACATAAATAACCGAAAATTACCTTCATTTGCTTGTCTCTACTATTTTTGCGTACTCATCAAGTTTGCTTTTTTACAGGGTCTTCTTCTATCCGTCTGCGATACGGAGATTTCTATGACGGAGCTCCAAGAGCCAATGACAGTTCAAGATGTGAGTCATATGATTAATCACATTCATCTCTACTCGTTTGATTTCTTCTGACCCCATGTTTCTCACTGTAATGTGACGTTTCAATTGATGTTTACAGGTTGCTAACTGCCTACCTAGCAGCGAAATAGTGCAAGAGATTTGCCAAACCTTGTTATCTTTCATTGGCAGTGATTTACAATCATACCAATTAACAGCTCAAGCAATCAGAGTTTTAGTTTCCTTTTCGGATCACGATGCCAGCATGGCTATTCTCAAAAGGTCTGTATGAGATTTGTTATATACGGTTATTTTTGAAGACTTCTTGTTGCCTGTTTAGCATAAAGTAGTACATGTGAATGGCATACATCGAATTTCATGTTTTATCCTCATAACTAAAAATATGCTGAATATTTGAAACCAAATTTATTTCTGTGATGTTGCTGAGTTGCTTTTGCGTTTTGTACATTGAGTGCTTTATGCTAATTTGTGTGCTTATTTATATATTAGCTAATCTATTTTATATTGAAAAATGTTGTAAATATAGGTCGAGTTAGTAGCAGATCCCAGTTTATTCTTTTTAATCTTTCAGATATCTGAAAGAGTCAAAAAGCAACATTAACTCCATCCTTACCAGAATTGAGAAGGATATAAGGTTGGTATTTTTTATATTAAACTCACTTTAAACATCTTGCTATACATTTCTCATCAAATAGCTGTAATTTGATCCAATTCTTACAAGAATTTAAGTATGAAACGGTCGATTAATTGTAATATTTTTTGAACATAGCATTTATGTCTATTTTTTAGCAATAAAGAAAACCAAACTGACTCGATCCATGCTCTTTCTACTTTGTTTGGCTTTCTTCAACTGCTTCTACCGCCTGCAAGTGGGGAAAAGCCGGACCTTGAGGACCCAACGGACCCTGAAGAAAAGAATCAAAACTCTTTAATGTTTCCACAAAGCAGCAGAAATATTCATCTCAGTTTTGCTGAAATGAAAGAAATTCTTGATATTGATAAAGAAAGCACAGACCATGTACTTTCAAAAATCGAGCAATCTCTCAAGGTAGATATTGTGATGCTTAATCAAGATGGCATAATTGAATAACAAGTTCAGTCTGTAAAGTGTCTACTCGTATGCCAATTATGGATGATTTATGAAATAACTTCACTTATTTGCAGGAGGCAAGCAAAGAAGATGAAGGTGTTGGATCTTTTCTTGAAGCTATGTCTACGTTTGATCGAATCCTGCTCTCTGACGATAGCTCAAAAGACGAAACCGAAGGTGAGCTAAAGTATTAATTGTGCATTTTGTATCTCTTTTTGAAATATATCATTAAAAGACAGATCTGCTTGGATGTCAGGGAACTTAGAAGCAAGGAATCTCTTTCAGTCATTTTATTTGATTTCGTCTACTTGTTGTTTTCTTTTCAGCTGTATCAGATGAGATTATTCTTCCTAAAGCTGATTCGCTGAAGACTGTTTATGGAAAACGAATCAGCCATTTATCAGCCATTCTCGACGACGACAGGTAAATCAAATTTTCAACTGATTTTGCTGTTACTTCTTGTATATATTGATGGCTGACAGTCATAAGAATTTACAAGGCAATTCGAGAGACTTTATGTTTTAATACCTCGGGTGTTTGCAAAACTTGATATTCTTGTTCTTTTTGTCTTCCTTGTCGAGTGATTAGATTTAAATTGTTCGTTTTAGGATAGCTCCGATGCTTTGGTTCCTCTCACCACCATCAGAAGATGTCGAGATTGATTCAGACATGGTTAGGAAACAAGTTTGCTTTTGTTGACTAAGTGATTAAGCAAATGCATGTCATTCTTTATCATATCGCCTTCTCTAGCTTCAAGCCTCTCTTCAGAATTGAACCTTTAATCAGTAAGGGGCAGTGGAATTCTGTAGTATTTAAGAAGGACCCTGGCCTGCAGTGTGATTCCTTCTGACTCAAATGTTGTAGCCCTTAGAGGGATCCAGTTTCTTAGATCAAGGGTTAAATTGAGCGTTTGTGAAGGGTAAATAAAACATACTATGAACATTTGAGTATTCACATAGTAATGAGCTACTCCACATTCATTTCTATCAGTAACTTATGAAGACGAATATCGCAGCGCTGAATATTTGAGTCCTTTCTTGTTTATGATACAGCTACTTGCAATATTTTTTTTTTGCTTTAATTTAGGTAAAAGTTGATTTGGAGCAAATTGCAGAGAAATATTGTCCAGGATTTAATTTGAAAGAAGAAGTAGAAAAAGGATTTTTAACAACTGATGATGATCATGCAAAGAGAGCTAAACGGTAAACTTTTAGATCATTTCTTAGACATAAAGTAGAGAAAAAGCAAATATAGTGCAATAGGATCTTATCGATTTTGTCTAATCTTTTTCATTGATTTATCAAGATTGTGCAAATATGTATAATTGTGAAATTTGATTGATAGATCGAGAAGAAAATACGACCCACTGGTTCATGGCAAAGGGGCTCATGTTGATGATATGAAACGCCAAAGATTTGATGGTATTTTTTATAGAAGTCATATTATATTATATTTAGATTGTGAATTATATTCAGAAGCTATTAGTCTTCCTACTCTGAGAGAGGTTTTTTCAAATCTAGTCTAAAGGGGTTCTTAATATAATTGCAATAAAAATCAATCAACAGTGTAATTAAAGATGGTATAATATAAAACAAAAAGGTGAATGGTTTGAGATAAAGTGACGATTAATTTATAAACTTTAATGTGTTCATTTTAATTTTTTTTAAGAAAATGTGTGTTTAAATTGTGGGACCTTTATTGTTGATATTAGTGATCTCAACATGAAATATGTAATATATAATAGTTATGAAAAAAAAGCAGCAACCCAGTTAAGGCATATTTTTCCAGCAGCAACAGCCGAATGAACTGATATTGTTTAACACAGCGATACAGTCTTTTATTTTTGATAAATATTAGATAAAAAATAGCTAAATATTCTTTATTTGTTCAAAGTGTCGTACTTTCATCGTGGTCGAGGTGGCTTCAGAGGGCGTGGTCGAGGATTTGGGCGTGGTTATGTTGATATGTTTCGCTCTCGCAAACAGAACACGAGTAGACCCCCGTCTATGCATGTAGACGATTTTGTTATGATGGAGTCGACACCCGGTTCTGCTGATTCCCAGATGAAACCGCCATCAAAGGTAATTTCAAGCAAATATGGTTTTCATGGAAAACATTTTCTTTTGCCCCTTATCTTGTAAGCCCTTCAATTTTCTTATAAGCCCCCTTCTCTATTCATCGACAAATGCTATTTTTTGTAATTTACTCTTCGTCAACATTCCTTTTGTTTTCTATCTAGAGCTCGTTTGCTCCAGTGAGAGATGCAAACAGTGAGCCTCGTTTTACTGGTGGATTCAATACTACCCAGGGCCGATGGGCATCACCTAATCCAACCTCGTTCAGAAGAGAAGGTATTATAGATCAGTCATTTACCTCGTAGTCAATATATATATAGCTAGATAGCTTCGCGTCAAATATGCTTGGTATTTTTGGTCTACATTCAGCTAAGCAACACTCTGAAATGTTCTTTTGATAAAATATCAATCTTATTTTATAGGACAACATCCCCAGATGGGAAGAGCTGGTTTTGATAACTGGAATGTCTCGAGAGCCCCCGTTCAAGGGACATTCTCCCCCCAGTATGGTCGTGGAGATGCGTTCCAGAGAGGAGGGTAAGCTTCTTTCAACATCATCATCATCATCATCATCAGAAATCTCTTTAGAAGAAGCTTTGATTTCTATTTTACGCCCTTTTTCATTTCTCTTTAGATCAAATTGGAGTCCTCAGATTGCATCACCCTACAGAGGTGAGTAAAATTAGAACCAATTGAATTGTGTCTTTTTTCTTCACTTTGAACTGTTGAATAATTCTAGTTTTTATTAGAAACAGAGTACCTATGTAACAGCAAACATATCAATTTGTCTGTTGGCTCTATGTTGGATAGATAAGAACCTGAACGTTAATCAAAGGCTTTAGTGCTCTGAGCTTGCCAATATCTTTCCTTGACTCAGTTTTTGCGAATCCTAAAGGCTGTGATGAACAAACCAGTTCGATTAACCAATGGAAATGCAAACTGAATTACTACTTTATATCTTCTTTACTTAACAAGGTGGTAATTTTATTGCAGCCCCACGTGAATCCCAGTCGCCCTATCAGAGAAGTAGTTTCAGAGGAGGTTACTGGGCCGGCCCCAAGACGAAGGAAGATAACAGGTGATGAACCGCGGATCTTACGCTCCTCTTCGATGTCCAAGGATATTGCTTGATATAATGACAGGGAGCTTATTTTCTTAATCTTCATTTAAGCTTCCTATATGTAGCACAGTGTCAATCTGTTCTGTAATGTGTTTTCCGCTCTCTTAATTCCTTTGAAAATGTGGTAATCTGAGTTTAGGGTGTGACACGAAGTAATACATATTCCTCAGAAGTTGTTCACAATGTTTTAGTCCCATATGGTAATTCTAATTAACTTTGGTGAATAATTAAATCTTTTGATGAGACTATGTTTTAATTTAAGTTTTTTTATTGTTTGGATGTTTACAGATATTTTGATTGACTCTTTTTCTAATTAAATCATATTAAAGCTAAGGTGATTTTTCTAACAGATTTTTCGCTGGAGGTGGCTTTGGAAGTTATCGACAAAGTCAAGGAAATGATCGAGGTGGGTTCAGCAGACATGTTCGTACCTTAACTCGTTGAGTTGGATTGACAAACAAATACTTTTTACGTAAACCTATAGGTTTTAGCCCACTAAAATGTATCTCGGATGCTGTTTGTCTAGCTATGAAGGAATTCCCGTTGATAGACAATGGTTAAGACTCCCTGCTAGTAATTGAAAACATACCTACATTTCAATTGAATAGTATGTAAGAGGAGTTGTCATGTTTTTCTCTTTTATTAACTGCTCTGACGTAAAAATCTGTTTTATGAATCTTATGCATTTTTCTTATTTCAATCACTGAATGTATCTGCCACAGGTTGTGAAAAGAACGGGCACATTTATTTGCAACTAAGCTGAAGTGATTCTGAGTGATTCTGAGTGATTACTTGAGTTATTGCCTGAGTGATTTCTTTTTTAATTCCCTTCAAAAAGAACCATCAGATAGCTAGAATGTTCTTGCAACAATTGTCACAATAATGGGGTGTAATCTGAATGCTGTGAATGTTGATGTGAATGCTTATGTAGCTAGTGAGCCTGTGGTAATGTTATCTATAAATGGGAGGAGATATAAATGACAATTTAGCATATCATATCAAATCCTAAGTGAGGCTGATCACCGTTGGTTGTTGGGAATGAGGCTTAGCTATCATACGTTGTTTGTTTGTTTAGAAATTTGTTATTTTTTGTTGCTGAGCGGAGGTTTATTTGTTGATGTTCTCATCCCACTGTTTGATTTACCTTGTGACCAATCTTGATGTTATCTTTCATTCTGGTTGACTAGTTGAAGGTGTTACCATTATGTTATGCAACAAATCTAGTAAAATGAGTAAGTAAGTAAAATGAGTAATTTTATCAAGCTCGGAGGGCTTGCACTTTTCTTAAAAAACATGAATCGATACGAAAATTGAAGTGTGATATAATTCTGACGACAACTAAAAAGAACTAGATTGAATTAAGATCTCCAACATCTGTTTGATTTATAATAATTAAAAAGGCCAGTGAGGAATTCCGCAAAAAT
>JAACYV020209311.1:0-11297 GCA_009936425.2 Chrysaora fuscescens | reverse complement strand
ATTAGATTATTCGCAGCAGTTTTGTTTTTCTTCAGCTTAGCAGACATTAATGACGATTTTCCCCTTCGCCTTTCCCTGTATTTGCTCTTTATGGGCCTCAGCTGCCTGTTCCATTGAATACTCTTTACCAATAACAGGCTTCAGCCAGCCTTTCTCAAGACCAGGAGATATACGGGCAGCATTACGTTGAACCCGGTCCTGTCAAAGAAGGAACAAATATCAAAGTGCATGTCAAACCTTACCCTATTCTGTTGTTACGTTATCTGGTGCAGAATTTTACGCTGATTCCAAATATCTAAGTCGTTTGGTTGGGAATTAGCTATTTGCACCTTTTCTAGCCCCGAAAGTTGCCTTTTTGCAGTTTTTTCTGTGCAAGACGTGATCAAAACATGCCCCCAGTGACGTAACGATGACTCGTCGTGTTGTGGCTGGAAGCACTGTCTGAGTCAAAATGGGCGATAAAGTATCACTGCGGCACAGGTCAGTTGAACCGCGTAACATCAAGATGGATCGGTTAACAACAAAATGGATTAAGAAATAAAAAAAAAACGCCCAGAAACGAATGCTTCTGAATCTAGTGTAAATAATCAAACATGGGAATTTAACCCTATGCATTTCATTACCAGACTCAAGGCAATTTATCTTGCCGTCTTGCTGTCGTTTTTGCTACTTTGCGGTAACGATATTTCAGATCCAATGGTCTTATCAAATAACTACGGAAAAAATAAATTTGAAACCTACCAGGGAGATGCGGAGGAGTAAGACGCCATGGACGGAGGCGAGTTTGCCGATAAAAAGATTTGGGTCGATTTCAATTTTACCTCTGCTTCCAATGATCTATGAAAAAACAAAACAGACTAATGTAGAAATGCGAAACCAAAATAATCGGATAGAGTCCCTCCGCCATCAAGCAACACCAAAGTCATTCGGGGAATTCAAGCAAAGCTCATGGCGAGGTTCCGCTAGATACAAAAAAGGACAAAAATAATTTTGGACGAATTTTGAATTGTAAACGGGGAACAAATTCACAGACTTACTGCGATTCTTCCGTTCTCTGCAATCATTTCCAAGTCTTTTTGTAAATTTACACTTGCTAACATCTCCAAAATAACGTTGGGTCCTTTGCCACCTGTAACATCCTAAAAAGGCAGCACATTTTTCTTTTAATAACTTCTTTAAAATATATTGTAAATGTTATTTGATACATTCTAACAAATCAATTTTTTCAAAAGAACTTTCTTTTCAAACAAACTGAAAGTTGGTTCAATTGAAAGAGAAAATAATTTAATAAGGACCATTATTTTCTGCTGGTAGTCGTTGCTTCTGTGATTCAAGGCATGATGAGCGCCACACTCTTTCACCAGCTTCAAACCCTCTTCGGTAGATGCAGTACCAATCACAGTCATCCCGTGGGCCTTTGCAAACTGCACAGCAGGCAAGCCAACCTTTTTTGAAAAACAGCAAACTTTGATTAACTTGTACCCGAAGGCATTAAATGGGTAAAAATGGGGAAGGGTACCATAACCACAAAACAACAATTTTTCAGATAATTTTCATGTTGGTCCTATCTATAATCATATTTCCACCACCACCATGCCTATAAAAATATTAACTTCTAAAAAATAATATTATTCTTCATCCGCCAAACTTGGTCGTCTCTAATCCATATAGCATATAATGGATAAAATCATTTATTTTATGCGCACTAAATGGTCATACTCAAATCACAAATATATAAATCTTATAAAGGAAATGAGACATTTCTCTGATGCAGGAAAAGAATTGTTATTACTTACACCCCCACTTGCTCCATGAATTAATACAGTTTCACCAGGCTTTGCAAAAGCTCTACAAGAAAATCTTATTTCATTCCATCATATACTATATATCATAGACTATTGTATGAGCTAAAAATGTTTCTTTAAAAACATTTTTTCTTGAAAGAAATTCATGTAAAGAGGAATCAGAACCCAGTAAACTGTAAAAGTTACAAATCTTCTCACACTTCAAACAAGGCATCTGCTGCTGTAATAAAGGGAACACCAAGAGCTGCCCCCTCTTTATAGGATGCATTGTCTGGCAATGAAAAGACATACTCTTCTTGCACACATGTATATTCTCCGTATGTGCCTGCTCCATTGCTACCTCGATGAAATATCCATACTCTATTACCTTTCTAGAAATAATTGCAAACTATGTGAGAAACAGGTGCAACTCGAATTGATTATGACATGAGATACATGAAGATTGGAGAAGTTTAAAAATTTACACCACATTCAAAAATACCATAAATTATAAAACCTTGCCTCAAAATTTTGGACATCCGGTCCAACACTTTCAACGACACCAGCTCCGTCAAATCCCAAAATGTGGGCGGGTAAATTCAGGGGGCCAAACAAGCCCTGTCTAATGTATGTGTCAACAGGGTTTACACCAATTGCATGAATTTTGATGCACACCTATAAACAAATAACAAGATATTCATGCAATTCCAGATTATTGGAAAAAAGTAACATATGATTGAGAAAAATTAGAATCAGTGCAATCCATCAATATTTGGGGCCTTTGGGGTTTTTCATTTATGTGTACCAACACCTGGGGCACATGGTTAACAAAACAAAACAGGGGGCAGCGAACAAACACCTGCAACTGCTTTTTCTATCAAAAATTGTAAGTTGAAAGGGGCTCACTTGATTGCCCGTTGGTTCTGGTTTTTTAACTTCTTTCACATGAAGAACATCTGCATCCCCCGGTTGATCTTGAACAATTGCCTTCATTTTTATCAAATTTTGCAGCTAATTGCTTTTTTTGAAGCCTGGTTTTCAAATCTGACTGCTTTAAAAGAGACGAAGTAAGATAAGAAAAAAAAATAGCTAATATACTATCTAATATTTAACTAGAAATCAAAAATTAAGGTCAAATATTATTCATCAATAATGCTTAGATGTTGTAGATATGCAGGGTGAAGAATAAAACTATGAAATTGTGAACCGCTCGACTATTGCTTAATCTCCCTGGTTTGACAGCACATAGAAATGTTATGATTAGCATTAGCAGATAAGATGCGGCCGTGTATTTCACAATACAGAACAGAGAGATAATCACAAATCAGGAGCGTAGGCCAGGCCCTCAGCGTAGGCTAGACAGGGTCCCAGTTGAGCTCAGCGTCATTTGCAGCGCCGAAAGGGCCTAAGAATAGGAATGGACGAAAAAGCAAGCAGATGCAACTGGGTTATGCACACGGTCTAGACTTTATGATGCAATAACAATATGTCTAATTTTATAGCAAGCAAAAAAGGACTGCATAATTAAAAGGCAAACTCACTAGCCGCAGTGTAAACTGTGAAGCTACAAGAGAGGACAGAGAGGTGAAGATATGAGAAGAAGTTTATTTTATACCAATGCAGAGAGGGTCTGAGTGACAACTGACAGGTTCTTGTTGTTGGCTTGAATTGTTTGAATAAGATTCCGGGAACAAGAACTTCAAAAATGCCGAAAAGATAAACATCGATTGTTATATTTCTCTGGCTTTTCAGCCAGGAAGACAGGGAATGTATATTAAATTATAAGGCAAATTTAGCAAAAAAAGGATTAAGTAAGAGAGAAAAAAATTTATAAAATTTATTAATCGACTAGAATGCAACGAATAAAAAAATAGTGATATTAGTAATCAAATAAGTGTCCTTTTTGTGGTAAATTTAGCATTATAGTATACTATACAGATACTATACAGATACTATTTGTTTTACTTTTTAAATGTATTTGTATTTGATTTGTTTTCATTGTTAATTTTCTATATTGTAATAATCTTAGTGTTCTTAAATTTATGTACTCTGTATTTAAAATTAAGTGCATTTAATCTTTGTTAGTTTTATTAATTATTAGTAGTTAATTTTAGTTACATACCGAATTAAAAAAAAAAGGAAAAAAAGCAATAAACCATCTGGCAGTATTCACAAATAATGCTATGAGCTACGGGCTATGCCATAATTTATTAACCTTAGGGCTGATCTGGTCACAAAATCGTCAACTGGTATCGATAATTCTTCTTTTGTAGTATTTCCGTAATATATTCTAGTCATTTTTATAGTGTAACCTTTTCTCGTATGTTCTGTTGTTGTTATAGTTCATGTAGGGAAATACTAATATTGTATATTTTCGAAAGCATATTTTCGATTTCCCTTGGTTTTTTTTAGTGAATGTCAACTTGAAAAAAGGTATGAAAATGGTGAAAGAATTGTTGTAAGCAGTTCAATTAGATTTATTACATGTAGTAATTCATAGTTTTCCTCCTCGTGTTTCAAGCGTCAGCCCATCACAAAACCGATTTTCACTTGTAAGGAAAATGCTTCTTATTTTAGCTTTATAAGTAAAACATTTTTGGCATTCCCAGTTATCTTTTTGAACAAGAAAGCTGGGATCTTGCAGCCTTAAAAGCGAGATTAATGGTGTCTGATATCAGAAGCACCAAGGAAAAACCATTAAAATATTTATATGGGAAATACATACTTGACCAAAGCGAAAAAACAATATAAAAGAAAAGGATTTTACAATGCAAGTACCTAGATATTTCACTACCTATATGCAGATGATGACAAATGAACCAGTTAGAAGTTGCAAGTAGATGGTTAAGCAGGCTCTTTTTAGGCCTGTGCTGCGACCATTCATTTTGCAAATCAATCATAAATGAATTCCCCATTTTTAGACTTTATGAGGTGGAGGTGTCACCGAGGTAAACTCGACTTTTTTGACGGCAAAAAGAATCTCCGTGGTCGGTGTGTGGGGATATTTCCAGTTCCAGTTGTAAGTCTAATCTTTATCTCTTCCCTTCCTATGTCATTAAAATTAAGGAATATTTGATGTTGGAAATGAAACAAGGTTATTTCTAACGCAGTAACGTTCTGCTCGGGCAAGCAGCTGCGGTTTTGCTGATAATCTTTTGACAGATTAGCTTTGAGGCACACAGCTTTATATTATAAGCCTTTTCTATTTGTAACTTCGCGCAAATTTCCTTTTAATTTCGTTGAAATTGTGAAATACAGTTGAAGTACCATAATAATCTGTTCTGTTTTCATTCATAGACCTATTTTAAATTCCCCTGTAAGTCGGAAATTCAAGAAGAAACTTTTCTGATGGATGGCAGCTGGTTTAGCACATTGCGGTTGAGGCCTGCTGTTGGCAGGGAATACCCCATGGCAGACACTGCTCAAGTTATGGAAGGCGAAAAGGGAAAGTAAAAGATATGAAAGATGGAAAATGAAATATGTTTATCACGGCTCCATAAGCATAGAAATTGATTGCCTGGGTGGAGATTGAGCACATTCTATTGATTTCATCAAGCATTCACCTTTCTGCTTTATAAGATCTTTCTTCAATGCAGTAAATTTAATTACAATAACATTTAATACGGTAGAAAATTTGGTCAAAGTTTCAGCTTCTAGTTAATAATTATATTATATGTTGAGAGAAAAAGGGAACATGATTCTTGAAATGTATACAAACCCAGGATTATAAGATGCTATTTATTGATTTTTCTACTCTCTATCGTGAATTGTAAATTGTTCAAAATTTTTAAAAAACATGACAAAGCGACTTTGAAGAGAGGCTGATTATTAACCCCAAACGAGGCAACAACATTTCTAAATCTTTGTTATATAGGCCTAGCCAAGTCGAAGTAAAAAGATGACTTGACTCTCTTGCGGTTTTTAATTTGTTTCGATGATAACATCAGCATCAACGATTTTTTTGTTTGAACATTGTCTTGAGACTTAATTTGATAGGTAAATAAATTTATAAAATCGTTTTCAGGTCCGTTGGTTTTGTGCTGGACTGGGCAAATGAAAGATTTGGTAGACCTAGTGACATCACCAAGATAAACCAGGCCTTCTTAAATGATGCATTGGGGCACTGCACAGAATAAATTTCCTACTTTTTCCCTGATGATGCTGAACTTGCAAAGAGGTGATTAGAAACATGAAAGAACATCATCTTGCAAAATGTCAGAAAAGAGGAAAGAAAGATCAAAGATAGAGAAGAAGTGTAAAAGGAGGAAATGTGATTCAAGCTATCATTTTAATGATTGCAGCCATTCTAGAAATTCAGATAGAAGACAGACCAACGAATTCTACATCAGTAACGAGAAAAAGGTGGTCCATTTAAACATGGGTTGAAAAATAATTTTTGTCCCTGCATTTGAATCTGTTTTTTTGACTATCCTTTTTACTTTGATTGATTGTAATGATTAATTGACTGATTGATTGATTGACTGATTCATTGATTAGTCACTCAGTCAATCACACATATAACTTTACCTTTTAAAGAAATGGCTTTTGTGCTTGGCAAAGATGGACAATTAAATAGCTTAAACCTAATCTGAGCTGTGCATCACATCTATGTACTGATTATTCTATTTATTGTTATACAGGGTGTTCTAGTTACCCATTCAACTCTACACCTCAAAAATCTACATGAAAGATTCCAAGTCTTTTTGCAGAAACCAAAAAGCAATTTCCAAAGCTCAGCTCTGGCTAATCAGCTGCATTCATCTTGCTCAGACTGTTCTGGATCAGTAGGAAAGGGTGATGTTGAAGAACTAAGCGAGGGAGAAATAGTGGATGAAGATGAAGAAACGACAGGTAAGGGCAAGCTGGCAAGCATTTGCAACTTCCCTATTGACCTTCTGAATACCATAACCTAGCTTGACTTGTCACAGTGAAAGCTGAGAGTAAAAGAATATTTGTCGAAATAGCTTGCTGTTTCAGGAAAATGAATATGCCTATTCCATCTTTCCTGTACTGTACTTGTGAAGTAAAAGATCACTTTGTCTGTTTGCAGAATTCCTAAAATATCAAAAGCTAGACAATATAGAGGTAGAGGTTACCAAAATGGTTGTGTGATTAACCTTCTATGGATCATGAATTTTGAAAACGTTTTGAATAAAATTGGTGCTTTGTTTCTTCTATAGATTTAACTAGCAAACAAACTGAAGATGGGTTATTGGCGGACAAAAGTGAATCATCTCATGAAAAAACAGATGGTGATTCCAGGAGAAAAAATAGAGATACAGCCGAAAATTCTCCAGGGCGATTGAACAAAGAATTGAACTTCAATACCAAAGGACCAGTAAAATATGGGCTTATCTATAGAATATATGTATTAGAAGATAAAATTCTATGGCTATGCTGTGAATCTCTGCAGATGCTTTTTAATGTTTTCATTGATCACTCAACAATCTTTAATAAAGGATTGTAATGATTATATACATAATATTTGTTACAGGAAGAGGGACGCTGCAAATGCAAGCATGAAAATACTCAGAAATGGGTGATTCACAGCGTATTCGAAACAGAGAGGGTAAGCAAGCTTGACTGATCCTCTTTTGAGAAATTCATCATCACAAACAATTACTGCCCAGTACCATCACAGAGATGCTTATATTGTACCTTGAAACAATTGGTTCCTCTTTCTCAACAATGTAATAAACCTAATCGTTGGAGTAGGGAGCTCATGTAACCCCTCTCCCTGCAATGTCCATAGTTCGTCCTCTGCATTTGCTGATCAAAATTACCTCAGGACTTGTCAGGAGTCTCTGTGGTCAGTTCTTAATGTGTATGATTTTGCCGATCAGTAACTGTCACTAACTTTGCTACATCTATTATGACTATTATTGTTTAATTCTCACCTCAGCCCTATCAACGCTGCTGCCCCAGAACAAACAACGCTGATAAACTCTGGCACTATAGACTGTCAATCACACCTGCTACAAACTTTACGGTAGGAATTATAATTAAATGCTGGCGATATGTTCAATAAGTAAACCTATCGAGGCTATCAAGGCTCAGTTGCAGTCCAGTCGAACTTCCATGTTAAATGTTAAGAATATAGCCTATTACAGTGACAAAACTTTCAACATTCCTTCTGTTTTACATCTCTTCCAGAAGCATGAATTTTTTTAAAAATTGTTTGCTATCTTTATCTTTTGATGATCTCTCCATTTCATTCTTAGACAAACCTGCCATCTTGTATTGAACACCATGGAAGATTATATTTTTTTGAAGGTTTTTCTTTGCTTTCGCATTATTCTTTGTCACAGGTAGGTGGACGTGCCTTGCTAGTTCTGTTCATTGTTCATTCTGTTCGTTAACAGCCTCCTGAAACCAGACAGGCTCTGCTTGCAATTTTTGTTTGCCACTTCTACTTGTCACTTCAAACAAGCAGTCTATTTAAATGATATTGCCTTAGTAATTTTGTCTTGATTTTGCAGATTCCTCAATGTACTTTTGTTCAGTACCATAGAGAATATAATGTGGACCACATTTCAGAAGAGATGCCCAATGTAATTGCTTTAGCTTTGCACGCCTTTTTCTCTATTAAACGTTTTAGCTTGAATTTTGATTTCTTTTTGAGAGGAATGTTGATGGTAAACAAAACGTTTTAAAGCCAATGAAGAAATATAAAAATTTATGCTTTACAGGTTAAATGTTTTCTTCTCTCGTTATTGTGGTTTTAAGATACCGTTTAAATACTTCCACAGTATTTCCAGTCCGACGAGTTTTTAATTTTCATTCTAGAATTTTTGTATCAAAGATCTCAACTTGTTCCAAAAGTATGTTTTAGAGGAACTCTTAGAAGTTGATGACTGGAAGCTGCAAGGTATAATATTCAAACACTTTTTGATAAAATACTAGCGCATGAGAATAAGGTTAGATATTTGTAAACTAATATGGAATAAAGAATAATTTAAACCTACGAAAACGCTGTATTTTTCACTCTTTCCTTTGAAATTTTTTATCCATCGCTCCAATCTGTGAGCTTTTTAATTTAAATTTCAACTCAAATATTTAAGATTTCCTTTGACATAAGAAGCTGACAATTTTTGTTCCCTGTTTTGTGCTAAAGGGTGTATTATCAATTATGTTTTTCATAGGCGAATTTTTCATTGTTTATCAGTCATATATTTATTTATAATTTTTTGTAACTAGGTGAAGATGGGTGTCAGGTTTTTCATTTTCTGCCAAGATTTATTTATAGAAAAGGTAATTATTAAGTATCTTTTTTTCTTTTTAAATATCCAAATTCGATGGCCTAGGTAAAAGAGGAGCCCCAGACTTAAATGTGGACAAGTCTTCTTGATCCTGGTTAGACAACCTCGTCCAAGGGTAGTTCTAATCACGTGACTTCAATTAGAAAGCAAAGCTGTAATTCATGGAAATAATTTCTTCTTTTCTATGTATTTTTTTTCTTCTGTTTTTGATGCTGATTCTTTGAGTGCTTTTGTCTTGAATTTGGTATCATAATTCTTTCCGCTGTATCAGGATTGACTACGCATGAGTCAACTCCATGTGATATTCTCACGAAACCATTTGGTCTCACCTGGTCTCACTACAACTCCAAGTTCAACATTGGTTGACCGAGTCAAACCGACCATGCTCTGGCTTATTTTCTTCGTAAAACAATTTGCAAATGAAGTAGAAGAGCAGAAGTTTCCTTGAGCCAAGTAACAGGATATACTATTCTGTGCTATTCTATCTTTGATACCAAACATCGCCGAATTTCTTCGTCTTGTAATTATCCTTGTACTTAGCCTAAACTGAGGAATTTGGCTGCTATTTAAACTGATTTTGATTTGAAAGAAACCCAAATATCTACACACTCCACAGTGTTAATAACCTTTGCAAAAAATATTGTAAAATTGAATTTCTTTTTAGACCGTTTTCCTCAAACAATGTCTGACAAATTCGGTGATGAGAAAGAATCAAGAACAGATTTTACTAGCCCTAAAAAGAAACAACGATGTAGTGACCAATGGCGTTATGAAAATGATGGAGGAAATTATCAGAAGAGGCCTCGCGGTGACCACGACGATAAAAGAGATGCAAGATACAATAATGTAAATGTAGATGAACAAGATTGGGACCTTTTATCAATGAACGTTGTTCTCGATCATCTTTTAAAAAGTTACAAGCCAGTTTTTGAGGTGAGAGATGTGTAATAAACTTAACTAATTTTGTTTGGGTTACTGGCGTTCCAAATTGAGGGGCGTGCTGTGAATATTTCGTGAATTTTTGTTCAGGTTTTCCCAATTCATTTGTTATTGTTAGTGTCTTCTTGGTGTTAGTGAATTCATTTGATGACTGAGGGTAGCTCCTTGGATACCTCGTCTTGTCATGATCAAAAATTAATTAGAAATTTTAATATTGTTTTGTTCTTTATATTTACTTCTTCTTAATGTTTCTTGTAGCCCTCGTCACAACCATGGTCAAGAGAACAATGGAGAGACTACGAAAGACAATTATGTGATGGTCTCGTTGCAGTTCCTGGCAAGGTAACAAAAGGAACAGTTAAATTAACTTAAACTGATAAAGAGGCTTAATTTTGAAAATCTTGAAAATTACTACCTTATTAATTAAGTTGGTTGTCTATTAAGAAGCAAATTTATTCCATTATTATCTCAAAATTGGTGCCACTCTGGCTAACGAGCTTGCAGTGGCCAAAATTCAAATATCATTTTATGCTGGATTATCGGTTTTGCAGAAATGATGTTGGTTCATGATAAATGATATCCTAGTGAATTATCAGTAAAAAAATAAAAAAACCTAAAAAATTGCTCTTGCTTTCCCTTAATATTATTCTTTAATGTCTTTATTTCTTCTTCGTTCGCAGATATCTGTAGAGTTGAGATGATAGATATCTTCTTGAATTAATTTTATATTGTTTTTATTCAATTTGATTTGATTTTTCTGCATTTTAGAAACCTTGCTGCATCAGGCTGGATGGCCTAACAAACAACAATGAATCAGACCAAGAAATGAATGACAAGGTCAGTGTTTATTTTATTCTCGTAATAAATATGTTATTTTCATGATTTCTTATTCCTTTTAAAATCTTGGAATAACGATAATAATAACCACAATAATAATAATAATAATAATAATAATAATATATTTCGACCTATTTCTATTTTTTTAGACCTATCCGAGAGTTTACCACATTTGTGCAAGAACTGCAAAGATGAGTTATATGTCAGATAAAAAGTACGAAATTATTTTCCCCCTTCATCTCAGTATCAAAATCGGTGATTACAATTCTTCTATCCTATGGTTGGCCTATACTGTTAAGCAGAGGTGTTAAGACACCCTGTGCAACATTGTTGCCTTGAGAGCTCATGTCTTCCATTTATTAATGAGATTTTTCTATTTCTGATAAACTAAGATTTGTCTAATTCGTATGAAGGTGTTTTGCCTTAGCTTCTCAGAAGCGTTATTGATTGGCAAATGGGGGATTTTTCTATCCTCCTA
>JAACYV020209200.1:0-23213 GCA_009936425.2 Chrysaora fuscescens | reverse complement strand
ACTAAGTTTCAATAGATGTAGCTGGTAGAATTTCATATCAAATATGTTATTTATTCACCTCTTCTCCCTTACCCATGGTAACCTAGGTTTACCTACACTTCTCTACCCCTTGCCCTTGGAGGCCCAAGAAACAAACAAACAATTTGAGACAGCACATACAGACATAGTCTTAGTAATTTAAAAGGGAGCTAACCATTGAGCAATGATGTGTGCTTCGTCAAAACTACAGCAACGCAGATTGAAGCAAATGACTCGCTGGTAATAAGCCTTCGCCATCGATTTCAAGTGAGTATGGATTCTGGAGAAGTGAATACCAAGCTGTAAATGTCCCAAATGTCTCGATGTCTGTCAATATACTCTCTTCTTGTTCAGGAAAGATTGCGGCGGCAGATATTCCGATTCTGTTGAGCTTGGTAACCTGATCGAACATAAGAGACTGCAATGGAGAAATAACCAACACTGTACTTGAGCAGATCGCCAAATCGAGTATATGGTGGGCGATTACAGGGAGTGCTTGAAATATAAAAGATTATCAATATCCAGTAGGAGGACTGAAGTACAAATCTCCTCCTTTGATAACACTACGGAGTGCCTTTTCCTGTTCTTCTTTAAGTTCCTTCATTCCTGTGAGATATTTCAAAAATTTCAAGCCTTCAATAAACCATTCTTCGTTCTACTTGGACTTGAGGTCGACCGCAGCAACTAGTTTTGTGATCTCCGCCATTTTGAATCTGATTTATGCACACATGCTTAACGACGCAAAATAGAGACCGCGCGGAGGATATGATAACAATGCCCACAATAGCTTTACTATGACAAACCAATCAGCTCCACGAAAACGTGGAGAGACCGATGATTGGTAATTCAAACAAAGGACTTATTGTTTTTAACACAATCAAACACGCGGAAAAGCAAATTTAAATCGAGGCTCGTACAAGGTTTTCGCGTTCGTTGCGCAGACTCTACTTCTACCTTAGTAGTTGAGTTCTGCGCGCAGGCTACTCAATCGTTGTTTCTTCGCTTTTGTATCTCCTATGGTTTCCTCGCAGAGAACGGTACTCCCTTCCCAGCTTCAGAGCTCACCATTCTAAGGTTTATTGCTGCAATGAGAGAATGCCATGCTTCAACCATCAAAGTCTATCTCTCCTCTATTCGTGCTCTTCATTTGAGCCTAGATCACCTTGATCCGTTTAAAGATCGTCCAAGGATTCCGCTAGCAGTGCTTGGTCTGCGCCGGACACAAGAGTCTCTGGCTTCGAAAGAAAAATTGCCAATAACTGCCTTGATTTTATATACCTTGAAATTGCAATTGGATACATCCACCTTTGATGGTTGCATGCTTTGAGCAGCTTTTTGTACAGCCTTTTTTGGTTTTCTTAGAGCTGCAGAGTTTACGGTTCCCTCATCTGGGTTTGATGCTGATCGTCATCTCACACCCTCTTCTATTACAGTAGATAGTGTGCCTGTTCCAGACACTGTTTTTCTCTTGTTGCATTACTCCAAAACAGAGCAGTTTGGCAAGAGATTGCTCGGTTGTTTTCGCTTGCTCTGACTCACCCTTATGTCCTGTTGCTGCTCTAATGTCCTACTTGCGAATTCGTGGTAGTGAACCTGGCCCTTTGTTTGTGTTTGCCAATCAAGATCCATTGACGCGTTCCATATGCACATTTGTCTAAACTTTTGCTTCTGGCTGGCTGGCCAGGAAATTATACTCTGCATAGTTTTCGTATTGGAGCAGCGACTACTGCGGCTAGCCTGGGTTTTCCAGACCACGTAATTAAAGCCATTGGTTGCTGGTCGAGCGACGCTTACAAAGTTTATATAAAGTTTCCAAGTAATCGTTTGCAGCAGGCTTCGGTTTGCTTAGCTACCGCCAATAAGCTTGGGTAGGGAATTACTGGTCATTTTTCTTTAGCTAACCCGAACTACGTTATTTTTGTTCTGTTCGGGCTTATCAAGTTGCGTATTTTAATTTACATTTGTTTGTTATGTTACTGCATTATAATTGCAGGCCATTGTTGTTGGTGTGCTTAGGTGCAACATTTGTTGTTCTTATGCAGTTGTTTCTGTTGACAGCTCTGTGTGTCGTTTGTGTATATTTTCTTTCATGACCTTAGTGCGGTGTTTCACACTCTCAGGTCCCCTTGGCCCAGATACGCCCTCATAGAATTATTTAGGGTATCTAGACTGGTTATTTAAGCACTTTGACCTTTAGACATTGCTTCGTGGTATTAGTTTTATGACTCTAGGGCTGTGTGTTACCTCCTGGGGTCCAGTGGTACGGTTTTTTACCTCTTCATAATGTTTCTTATTCCAGCGCTTGGGCCACATTATGCGCCTCTGGGTCTCGAGGCACAAGATGTGCTTCGTGTTATATGTTATGGCCCAAGGAATACAAAAATGTGCTCCTGGGTCTCGAGGCATGTGAGGTGCCTAATATCTGTATTTATGACCTGGGGGTTGTGAGTTGCGCCCCTGGATCCTGTGGCACAAGTTGCGCTTCATATTTGTATTTTATTGCTCAGGGGTTGCGAGATGGGCCCCCGAGTCCTGAAGAACAAGATGTGCCTCATATTTGTGTTTTATGGCTTGGGGGTTGCGAGCTGGGCCCCTAGGTCCTGAGGCACAGAATGTGCCTCATATTTGTATTTTAGGGCCCGGTTGGTTGCAAGATGCGCCCCTGGGTCCCGTGGCACAAGATGTGCCTCATGTTTGTATTTTAGGGCCCGTTGGGTCCCTAGGCGCGATATGTGCTTCATATCTGTATTATATGGCCCGGGAGGTTGCAGGATGCGCCCCTGGGTCCCGTGGCACAAGATGTGCCTCATATTTGTATTTTAGAGCCTGGTGGGTTGCAAGATGCGCCCTTGGGTCCCGTTGTGCAAGATGTGCCTCATATTTGGAATTTACGGCCCGGTGGGTGGCAAGTTGCGCCCCTGAGTCCCGTGGCAGAAGATGTGCCTCATATTTGTATTTTAGGGCCCGGTGGGTTGCAAGATGCACCCCAGGGTCCTGCGGCACAAGATGTGCCTCATATTTGTATTTTTGGGCCCAGGGGGTTGCAAGTGCGCCTCTGGGTCCCGTGGCACAAGTTGTGCTTCATATTTGTATTTTAGGGTCAGGTGGGTTGCGACATGCGCCTCTGGGTCCCGTGGCACGATATGTGATTCGTGGTATGACCCAGGGGTTTGCGAGACGCACCCCTGTTGCCGAAGCACGAGACGTGCTTCATATTTGTCTTTTTTTGCCCGGGGGGTTGCGAGATGCGCCCCCGGGTCCCGACGCACGAGATGTGCCTTGTATTTTGTTTATGGCCTGGGGCTGTGTTTCGGCCTTTCTAGGTTTTGTTCTCTTTGTTGACTGTTTAGATCTTTCTTGCTGTCTTAAGCTTTGCCATCTCTATCTCTATTCTCATTTCCTCTCCCCCCTTTAGGACTGGAGCAGCTAGG
Organism: Chrysaora fuscescens; assembly: GCA_009936425.2. NCBI lineage: Eukaryota > Metazoa > Cnidaria > Scyphozoa > Semaeostomeae > Pelagiidae > Chrysaora > Chrysaora fuscescens. The sequence goes on along the minus strand of JAACYV020209200.1, from coordinate 19,764 downwards.
CGGTCTTTAGTCTGCGATTTGTGGTGGGAACACTTCGTGTCCTGTGGCGGGGAAATTATGTTTATTGTTTCCCTGTCCCAATCACCGTCCTTAATATTATCAATTTCTCAGGCAAATTGATGAGCTGGAACACTGAATAGCCCATACATATTTTCCTGAATCGTGGTCGAACCTAGAGTAGGGATTAAATGGGTTTTTGTTTTTGAATGTTAAAATAGTATTACGTTATTGATTTGTGGCCTTAATTCTTGTTTGCCAAGATGTTTTCCTGTCCTTTTAACTGGAAACTGGGACCTGTATTATTTAGGCCCATTTCAGATGCCTTCAGCCACAATCAAATTTTTTCTTGTCAGAAGCAGCCAGACACCAATTTCAGGTCATTTCTACACTATTATGAGTTATACTCTCTTTCAGATTGCATCACATTGATTACTTCAGGTAAACATCAAAATTCCGGTGCCCAAGTCATGCCCTTTTCAGGCCTCTGACTCACGGTGATGTATATATGTAGGTATAAAAACATTTAACATGAATTACAGAGGTAAGTTTAAACCTTGTTTACAGCCTGGTTCACAAATTAAAATGCAGTAATTGAAATAAAATTAAAAGATAAAACTCTAATAACAATGTACACGATAAAAGGTTCATAAAAGGCAATAAAGTTCATAATAGAAGCTCACTGGGATGACCAGTCATATTTTAAATTAGAGCCAGATTTAATTTTGTCCATAAAGTATGCTTTGCATTTCACCTTAAAATCCTCAATAGAGTTTATGTGACGTAACGAAGTTGGTAATGAATTCCAAATCTTTTCTCCATAGTATTGGAATGAATTTAGATATGTATTTCCAGATCCTCTTATTTTGAATAAATGGCCATTTACGGTAGCTCTTGTTTGATGTTGATGAATTTGTGCGGTTTTTGTGAACATTTCAGACAAATAAGGTGGTGCTTTATTGTTATTGACTTTGTAAAGAAGGAGGCTTATGTTATATTCGATTCGCTGGTGTAATGGTAGCCAATTAAGTTGGATGAATAATGGCTTACTTTGAGTTCTCCTGCCACAGCCAAAAATGATGCGAGCACATTGTTTCTGAAGTTTCAGCAACATATCAAGCTGGCCGCACTTCAAATTATTTAGGATAGGGGAACAATAATCCAGATGACTACAGACCAAGGAGTTGGCAAGTAGGATCAAACTTTCTTCGGGGAGGTACACACTTAAACGTCTCATTATTTACAAGCCATAGTTGATCTTTGTGCACATATCTTTTAGATGTGGGGAATAGGGGTGAAAATTTAAAGTGAATAGCTGCCGAAATGCAGTATTGGAAAGGAGATATTCCAACACAGAGAGAAGAACCTACGGCAAGAGACGAATTTTTCGAAATGGTGATTCTCGAGGCCGGCCTAAAAAGAAAGAGACCTGGTCCTTCAGGCAAGCTTTCACTTGAGCAGGAGTTTTTCCTTACGATGATGCGAATTCTTGTTGGCCTTCTCGTCCACGATTTAGCCTTCAGATTCACAATATCCACAAGCCTTGTGTCTTCAGTATTTTTACGTGGGTTAGACTCATAGCTTTTGAGTTTAAAGGACTTATAGTGTGGGCTGAACGACAGGCTATAAGGCAAAATCTTCCTGATTGCTTTCGAAAATATTACCCAAAGTGCAGGGTTATCATCGACTGCACATATGTGTTCATTGAGACCCCTTCCAGTTTGGATGTAGCTGCTGCCTGTTTGAGTAATTACAAGCACCACTATACTGCCAAGTTTCTTGTAGGAATTACTCCAAATGGTGCATGTAGCTGACGAACTGAGCTACAGGATATTAGGAACGCACCACACAAAACAAAACGAGTTACCAAGCAGATAAACGCAGCAAATAAACACAAGTGCAATAGTTGTTCGCTAATGATGATGGTGGTGGTTCACTATTAAAGAAATAATGTAAATTATATAACTGAATTCAAACTATAAGTCTAGTATATTGAGAGCAACATAACATGAGTAGAAAATAATAGTAACTACGACAGAAATTAAATTAATTCAACAGTAGTGATATAAGAAACTAAGGATAACATGTTTAACAACGATAACTTACAATCTATAAGTCCTCGTAGCCACAAAGTCTGGGAAAGTAAATAACTGAAAACTGGAAGGCCTAGCCAAAGCACCAAGAAACTTTAGGCCATACCAGAACAAAACTTGTAGCAGTCAGCCGCTGTGGTGAACTACTCTGTAGTATATGTGAGTTGTAGAATGCCGAAGAAAAGGCTGGCATAAACTTTATAGCTACGGGATTATGCACGAAGTACAAAAAGCGTGAATATCTAAATAACAATACATGTTACCATAATAATTGCAATACAGAGTTCAAGGTCCAACTACAGGTCAAAGTACAACAATTCACTTAAACGGATAACCTAAACAACTCAAATCAATAATAAACAAAACAAAACAAACAAAAAATACGAAAGCTAGCTTTGTCTTCGCATTTGCACGCTTCAGTGCAGTAAGCTTCATATCAAAGTGCTATGGTGGAAGAGAATCATCTGCCTCTAATAAGATAACAAATATCTTTATAATAGACACTGATGAGATCTATATAATTTTTGAAACTTTTCTATCTTGTATTTTTTGTAACAATTGGATGGAAGAAGCATTTGTTTCAGTGCCGAACTCCCTGCAAGATTGCCAAATTATTGATGTTCTGATTTTCATAAAAATTGATTTTTGGAAAGAAGGAAACTGAATAAAATATATGTGTAGTTTGCAAGCTTTCTTTGTTATGCAAGGGGGACTTACTGGGTCATTGTAACCAAGAGGCAACACTTTATTTGAAACTACACATTCGCCAAAATTGGTTGGCAGAATCGACTTGGGGACATGTCTTTGTCTGGGGGTTGTAGAAACTTCTTTTTTTGTCCTGGGAAATTTATGGTGATGGAAAATTTCTGAACAAGAGACTTTGCAGCTCTGACTATTAAATTAGTTATCTTTCCTGGGCTGTAGAACAAGAGCAGATATTGTAAGAACCAATCAGCGCATTTGTTTACATCTTTGCAATAAACCAATGACATTTAGTAATTATTATGTCACGTGACTCTACGCGAAATCACTGAGACGGAAGCTGTGGGGGAAAACAGCAAAATACCTTCCCCCAAATACTGGCAACGTGCAAGTGGTTTTTGACCAATATTTACTTTTTTCATATTTTCCGTTAAAATATGAGTTTAACTAAAATGATGTCATTTAACTTTTTGATATTAACTTTGATTGAGAGAAATCGCAGTTTCAATATCCCCCCAAACCAGAGGTTCTCGCTTAGATTAGGCTGGATTTTGGGGCCTTGTTTCATCGTTCTTCCCACTCCCCACCTTCCCACTCGCACTTGAGAAGGGATAATAGTCACCTCGCCTTCAATCTGATCTGATAAGCCATTACGGAGCTCCACATGGCGAAAGAGTCGAGAAGAAAGAAAACAGCAATGATTCTACAACTATCCGTCAACACAAGCTCATAACAACACTACATACAATCCACTAAATCGGTCACTCAAGGCCAAATTTCTGTTCCAAGTCGAGATGCTTGCAATTAGGCTCATTAAGTCTTGCGGGGCAACATTGTCAACCACTTCTTCACAAGCATTGTCAGAATCATCTCTGTCATCTTCTTCTTCGTTTTCATTGCTGCCTTCATCTTTCTCACCCTTGCCGTCGAAGCTCAATTGCACTGAATCATTCACATATTTGCCTAGGGATGCTGTCTTTTCTTGGAGGATTTCCTGACATACAAAGCATGTGCTGATATCTGGCAATATGCATTCCAGGTGAAATGAATGACCACAACCAGATAAAATTTGGCATAAGGGACTTATTCGGCGACAGCCAACTTTATCACATTTCCTGTCAGGAGGACATGCAAATTTTATATGGTAGGTACTCTAAATGGTGTTATATCAGGTTTGAGATGAGCAGGGTTAGGGTTATGTCCATTTAAATTTTGCAAGATTGGAAAAACGCCAGGTCAGTTGTTCTGAAAATTTTACTTTAAGTTGCTGCCCAAGATTTATCAATAACTTTTTCCAGCTTTCGGTTGTCCCATCATTACTTTTTTCTATGCCTCTCCAGCCCTCTCAGGCACGAATCACCTGGAAAATCCGGGTCTAAAAGTAAGGTGTCTTCCCAAACTTGATCAAAGCCAAAGCTGCTCAGAAATCTTCCAGCATCGAGGTAAGCTGTACAGCATCTAGTGCGGTTTTCTGCATCACAGTCATTATTGGCGTACAATGCTCAAATAATTTCTCGTAAAGCTTGAGCAAAAACAGAAACTCGACTTCCTGTATCTGCGATCGTTTTCCCAATATCCTTTCCATCTACATGAAAACGATTAAAACGAAAAAATTTGCGCAGGCGCATGTTTAGCTTGTTTAATAAGAATTTTACAGCCACAGGGCACAGAGAGTACAGCCAGATGCCTACAATTTTGCACCATAACTGAACTGCAGCACACTGACTGATCAATATGGCGAGGTAGACTAAGAGAGACAATAATTTCGTATGGACAGACGACAAAGATGAACTGCTGCTGCGAGTGGCAATCGACTATAAAACAGCTAAAGCAGCAGAAAGTATTGACTGGCAGTCAATAAATAAAAAATACCGCGATATCCTTTCTTTTCAGAACCAAGCTGCCAGCGACAGATTAGGATGCCCAGGCTATTGGAAAAGACTATCCATAAAAGGCAGAAGAAATTGAAAAGGCACAATAACTTCTAAATTATAATCAATCAATTTAAATACAGGCATGTAGTTGAGTTGGGCAGAAAAAGTTGCCATGACAGAGTTGTTCATATATTTTTGGAACTTTGTGAAACACGCTGGGGTGGTTCCCCTGCCACAGTGCAAATAAACTCTGGCATTGAGACCACAGACATGAATCAACCCGACTTTAGCACACAAGAGGTTAGTCCTTCCGGTGTGGCAGGTGCCAGTGGTGTGGAAGGACCAGATTTTCCACCATCAACACCAACCTGTCTTTGAAGAGATATCCTGGCAGAAAAATTGAGGGGTTACAAACAAGACAAACTGAAGCGTAAATTGTCAGCAGAAAATCAAATTTCAGAGTATCAAAGGGAAGACATACGGATTAAAAGAAAAGTAATGGAAGAAATGGAGAAAATGGACAAAGAAAATGCAGAAATGATGCAAACTTCAACTGGAAACATGAATGTTTTGGCAACTGCAGTTACAGAAAGGTTTGCAATGCTTAGAGATGTTCTGATGCCAAACACAAATCATGGAAATATTCCACCACATCAACATCAATTAGGAGCTCAACCAATGCATAGCAATAGCAGAAACATGCAAAATACTAGGAATATGCAACTACCCCAAAATCACAGCTGTTGTTGCTGCATCGTTTTCGGCGTGTACAGAGGAAAATTGGGTTTTCAAAAAGTTGCGTTTTCAACTAATTCGACTCTTGAAACCGTTTTCAAATTTTTGCGTTTTCAGTCACATTATGACATAATCAATTATTTTTTTTTTCATAAAGAGGCCTGCTAATGCATCCTTAAACGCCTAAAACAGACAACCGGGGCAATGATTTCATATTGGCTGTCCATTTAAATAACTTTTTAAGAACAGCTAACATACCTATATACTCATTTATTAACTTTGATCAAAAGCCGGGTAGATCAGAATCAGGCCACTGTGACCGATCAGTCTTCTTTTTGTGTGATCTCAGTAAGTTAGGAACTTAGGCCATGAAGACTCTGATTAAAAAAACCGAAACAAGAAAGATTGGAAGCGAATTTATGTTACTATTTGCAAAGTGTAAATATAATGGTTGGATATACCACAATACTCCGTTTACACACAATACACAGTACAGTTGATAATTTGTGAAAAATTGGCATTGATATCTTTAACATTGAGCATTTTACAGGCATCACGTTTGGAGAAAATACACTTTAAAAATTTGCGATTGAAAAATATATCTTTTTTTGGTACAGAACTCCACATAAACACCCCCTAAAAAGCCCCAGCTTCATACATTACTCCCTCCTCATCTAAAACACTATCCTCTACATTCTTTTTTGCTTTTCTCCTAGATTTTCTAATTTTTCTGGCTAATCCTGTTGCATTTTTGTTGCTTTCTCTTTTGCGTTATCGGTCTCTTTTGAAAACGGACGACATCATATTAGGATGATATCATTTCCAGGCTCAATCCCCAAGTGCCCCAGTACTCTAACAGTGCCACTGCTCCCATTATCAAAAGTTATTACAGCTCCTGCAACTGCAGCATCAAGATGATCCCTTCCAGAATGCTTTGACTTGGGACATCTTGCCCAAATCAGATGGTTGATTGCCTGACAATTGTTTTGAGTAAAGCCCCCAAGGCAACCCTTCATTATTTCATCCTTTTGTCAGCTTGACATAGATGGGCTTTAGTTCATCTACAATTGCACTGGGCAATGGGCTTTGGTGCTTGAAATGTTTGCTGTCCAGCATTGCCAGGTTGTATTTGCACCAGGTATTTGGCCCAGTTCTGATGTTGCTGGTTTTCATCAGAAGATGGAGAATGGTATAACCCTTCCCCTACTTTTTTTTTCCATGCCTTCTTGGTCGAATTTATTGCGCTGTATGGCAAGCCTATAGTAGACATGAAGCTTGTCTATCCTTGCACCTGTCAGCCTTCCCATTCCGTCAATTGTTTTGCCATCTTTCAGCTTTTGTTTTCCTTTTTGGGCTTTAAGTTTTCGAAGGGCTGTCCCCATCCGTTTTTGGACATGACCAACACACTCATACTTGAAAATATCTTTGTTAGCATAGGGTTTGCTGGCCTTGATTGAGGAGAATGACTTTGAGTCTCCATCGCCTATATAACCAGTATACTGGAGCTTTCCTAAATCTTCTGAGCGTGTATACATTCTCTTCACTCCTTCTGGTTCAATGGCAGGAGCAGAGCCTGTAAAATTTATTGGGCATCTATGACTTGCGCGCTATTGATCTTTTGCAGCATTATTGTCCTTCTTGCTTCATTGTTCACAACTAACGCAGACCTTATTCAGTGCTTCATAATCGAAGCATTTTCCACTCTCAGCAGAAATTGCAGTTACTGCACCTTGCAGGGAGGAGTATCCTCTTTTGCGCCATGTTCCATCAGACATTGCTTTACATTCTGCAACTTCATTCAAAGGAGAGCCAAGAATGTCATGCTAAAAGATGCTTCATTTTCAAGTGAATCTTTTATCTTTACAACTGTGTCACCATATGCATCATCAGATATTGCCCCTGGCATATTCAGGATAGAGCACAGATTTTCTAAGGATGACTTTCCAGCACCTATCTCCATAAGCCAAAGTACCATACGGCGATTTATCTCAAAAGATCTAGAGCCTTTACAGCGTGGTGATGTGTACATTTCACATCCGCTTGCACAAGCACTGCATTCAAATGTGAATGATGAAACAAGTCCCATCTTCTTTCCTGTATTTTCTTTTAGAATCATCTTGCCAGACTTGCATTTGCCACAAACAACAAATTCCAACAAAGTTTTCACAAAGAAAATGTGCATAATGCGAAAGCCATCTAAATCATTCTTGGGGGTTGGCTCTGGTGTAGGATAAAGTTTCTGCTTGAGTTAAGCTTTCCTAAAATTGAATATAAACAATATGAGCTATCTAGGCCTGAGTATGATATAAACATCAATAGCTATTTGGAACAGGGTAAGGCTTTTCACTTCGGCTAAAGGGTGAACAAATTTTACTATATTTTGTGTGTGTAGGTTATTCTATGTTTTACATACAATTTGATGAAGCTAATAACTTGCATGCCAAGACTCATCCTCATTGTCAAGCAGGCCAAGTCTAGACTATTTTCAAACTAAACGAAATAACTAAATTTGAAATAATTTCAAAATAGTTTAGACCTGGCCTAAATGCATACCGGTAATAATTGAGCCATGGAGAAAACGAATTTGCAGAATCAAAAGTGAAAAACATCAAATTACACCAGTGCATCATCGGCAAGAAGGAACATAAATAAATGTCTGTTTTTTAAACGTTTTAAGGATTTGTTAATATTTCCTAGAAGGTGGACAATAATTCAAATAAAGTTGGTCGTCGTCGAAAGCTACTATATGGATGTGCACTTCAAGTCAACTGTGAAACAACTTCACCTACAGACCAATCTGTCAAAAGAGATTTCAGTTCTTCTGGCGATGATGCAGCAAAAAAAATGTAGTAGATTTAGCTGACTGGCACATCTCAGGATACACAAAATTTGGAGCTGTAAGACAAGGCCCAAATGGAGAATCATTACTTCCTCCAGGTATGCTTAATGATCTCATGCTGAGACTCACAAGGAATGGACAGGTGGCCAGTGAGGTATGTTTGGTGAAAGACAACATCAACAGAGCATTCAGAAATTGTGATTTTGCATTGATGCTGGTGCACCAAACATTTTTCCTTTAAAAGAAGCATGATGTCTTCACCTAGAGGAAATGATCGACGTCAATCAACTGTAGACAGGCTAACAATTAATGTCATTTATATATTTTGTTTTGGGCTAAGCCGAAAGTGCAATTACCTTCAAAAAGATTTCAGTAATAGGGAGGCACTTAACACTGCCAGGCAACTTGGGATTACTTGCACCAGCACAACCGAGAGGAAACATGAGGCAAGACTCACTGCTAACTATGAGCGTGAAATTGATGAAGTGATCAATAATGCAATACAAAATCGGCATTTTGTAATTGCAATTATTGATGATTTCACCACTATTCATAGCCATAGGAAACCTGACAGTGAAAGGACTTCTGATGCCAAATTCATGTGTACAGTGGTTCTTCAGGTTTTTCCAGGCATTCCAGCTATACCTCTTGTAGATGGCAATACCCATTTAGATCCTAACATTGTTCTTCCAGGTTAATTGGCTAGACAGTTGACATCTGACAAGTAATTTCATCCATTATCATCTACTTATGCTAACAATGTTTCAGATCAAAGTTCAGAAAATGAGGCAAGTGATGAAACAAAGCAATTGCTTATCTGGAAAGTGAAATTTTAAGTTTAAGCCCACCATCATTGTCTGTGGAGAATAATGTTTTGGCAAGTGTCATTTGAAAGGGAAGTTCAAGGGGAAATCACTGTAAGGCTTGTCACCAAGTAATAAAGGGTCATAAAGGTAAGGAAAAAAGAAGATTATGCCCAATGTGTCCAGGCAAGTATTGTACTGAAAAAGGTAAATCAGTAATGTGCCAGTGTGAATTTCACAGCAATTCCACTATCCCACCTAATGAAAGTTGCAACTCACTTGTCACCTCTAAGACAGTGTCCAATGATAATGTTACCTCATTTTTCATCTCCAAAGAGATCTGTCAAGGGGCATTATTATCAGAAGAGAAGTGCCTACACAGTTATCTCCTTGTTGACAGGCATTTCATATCTGAACATCTTGCATCTTTTTACAGAGAAACAATAATAAAAGGTAATGCCATTTATGAAACTATTGACCTTCCTGATTTCCAGTTTAATCTTTCCATTGCAGATGTGTTAAGCCGATTTATTTCCCAATTGAGAACCCTGGCCCATACAAAGGTCTTATGATTGACAATCAGGCATTATGCAGTTTTGATTTCAACAGCTGAGGCTTGTAGTAGACCTGGCCTCAAATGTTTTGTTTTCATCCTTAACCCTGATCATTCTCTTTGCATCTGCATCAATGAAACAACGATTGCTGTCTTTGATAGCCACCAATTTTCAAGCTGTCCTGGAGCTCTTGCAATATTTTCAGCAGTAGCTAACATTGGTAAGTTCGTGACTTTATTTCATAACAGAATGCGTGGTTATGGATGCACATTCATGGGTGCTAATGTTTCAGAGATCAAATTGAACAAGAACTGATAAGTGAGAATTTTTGAAATTTCTGAAAGAAAAAAGAAAATTTGTTCAGAAAATTTCAAAAGACCTGTGCTATGCACCCTACTCCCACACCATACTAAAAAATACAATCCTGTGACTTTGGGTCTTGACAAATATATATGTCACTATTTTTATTGCATAAATGATATGGGGAAAGGGGCTCCTAACAGATAGTTTATCGGCATAAATTACCATTATTCCTTAGACAGGTGTTTATATGTCTGATGAATGACAGAAGAAAGGATGTTTCTAGTTTATGAAAACAAATACATGGACTTGTCAGATTAATGATGGCAAAGTCAATCTCACTCTTTACAACAGCCTAAGTTCTGCTTCATTTTGCATTTGTTTTAATGGGTTGTTTCAATGTCAAAAAGTTTTTCTTTACTGGTCATAGATGAAGTTCTTTCAAGTGGCCAATATTCTTTTGATTGTTCCTTCTCTTGAATATTTGATTCTTACATTATTTTCATGCCAGGGTTTCAACATTAAAATCATTTGTTTTACAAGTATAAAAGCAGCATAAGGTAATGTAACTGTAGTATTCCTAGGAATGGCTTTTATAGAAACTACACTAATAATTGATTTACCATTGTTACATTTCTTGGCTATTGCCATCTCCTTGCCAACATAGCTGCATAAATAAATAATCCTCCCAATTTTTATTTCTATTCCTATACCATATGATTTATGTGCAACACTAGTTCTTCACTGTCAAACACAAATAATCGCCTTGTGACTTGCTCTCAAATTGAAATGCTGGGTGATTAAAGTGCCTATGAAGCGAAAAATGTTATCAGCTAATTTGGGGTAATGAACCCTGCTTGTCACAAAACTGAAGTCCGTTTTTCGATTTGATAACTCCTTTTGTCTAGAAAGAGGTTTTACTGACCCCACCTCAATGGCGATTCTCTAACGCGGAAAGAACGTTGGGTTCCAGACCTCTGTGATGTAAAGTGTTTGACACAGATTAGGTCGTGTATTGTATAACACAGTAAAATCGAGTAAGTTCAGCCGCTCTTTTCTCCATAAAGCGCAACTTTTTTTCCCAGATATAATTTTATATTTGTTAAATGATATCTATCACATTAAATCATACTACAAATGTGTGCCCTTTTAGCGTTCAGGAAATACAAATACAAATTTTGCTAGTTGCAGTGGTCGGACACAACATGATTCAGTCATGAGTTATTTCTGCCTAAATGCAATAATTTCAAAAATAACTGTGGAATTTTAGAAACAATTTTTATGAAGGATAAAAGAAATAATGATATAACACTGCATCGAATTCCTTGAAGTTTTGGAATATTCTGATGCAATTAACTCAATTTGTAAAAGGCATCTTGAAAATTTTGAGCCATTGGTGTACAGAATCGAACCCTTTCTTTGCTCAAAATATTTTGAAGCGAGGGACTCCTGGATCGATACTACCAACACAAAAAGATGCATTATTTCAAACTAGTCTATGGGGAAAAATGAAGTAGAGACTTAACACAACAAGGAAATTACTGACCATTCATTCAATGTTATTCTTCCATCAGAAACGGTATCTTTTCTGTGGTAGACGAATACCATCATCATCTTATGCTGCGTCATCTTCTAGGCCCATTTGATCATCACCCTCATCCGACGTTTTTTTTGCCAATTTTACAAGCGGTTCATTCTGGTATGGCATAAACTGCCTTTCTTCTTCTTTGCTTGACTTGCCACGTAAGGCATTTGAAGCGCTGGATTTGCTGTCAGACATCTTTTAGCCTAGCACTTTTCTCCTATTCCTACACATTCTCCACAACAAGTTTCAGATCGTGTCAAACACTTTATGTCACTTCCGCCAATTCCGGCCCAGACCCTGGGGACATTTTTTTTAACAAAAACAGATTTTCAAATGGTTATTTCAGAAAATTGGTTGTTCTCATAAAAGTTTCGCTGCCATTTTGGTGATCAGCACAATGGATTTATTAATTATATGCAAGAAAAAAATTCGCTTCATAGGCACTTTAAAGCACTCAAAAGTTAGATTTGAACTAAGGTAAACAAAATGCCACACTCACATCATTTTTAATGACTGGAAAGGACAACAGTTTAATAATGAAAGGACATCAGTCTATTATCGGTGTTTCCACCAAAATGTAGTTCATGTGACATTTTGTATAGCCTGTAAACAGAAAGACGAAAATGAAAAACAAAAACATGTTTCCTTTATTCCTTCGTTCACATGCTACATTTTACCTCTATTGAAAATCCAACGAAACAGGTTTACATGATCACACAAGTCATCTCACTACATGCAAGGGATTGAAATATGAACGAAGTTGATCGAGCCGGATGGCATATTTCATGTTGTCTGTCAGATTAACATAACTAGGAGCAACTAGGTTCTTGCTAACAGCATAAATATAATATTTTCTCTGAATAAGAAGACGCTCATCAGTAAAAAACACTGCCCCACCCCGCCAAAACCATTACATAACATAAATATAATACTTAGTAATCTACTTCACCATCTTTGTGACTCCCTTTTGTCATCTTCAAAGTCTAATTCAATATCCGTTGCACCAGAAGTTCCTCGATTTCATTTGAAAACGCCTGTTCAATCCATCTTATTTCTGATGTAGTTTCCCAACCTTGTTGGCTAAGATCTGGCAATTGAATTTTTTGCTGCTCCGCCTGGATCCATATCCTCACTACAGCATTAGCATGCAAGATGTGCAGTCTCAAAGATGAGCCACATGGTGGCAGCAGAAATATGTCTATGACTCTGTTTTGGTCAAGGTACTTCTTGTCAAAGAGCTTTGAAATTGCTCTTCATAACTATCTGCACCACCTAGGTCCTCTCTCAATCGTTTAGCATATACCCTCTCTTTGTTTATTTCAGAAATCGTTTTGATTTGTGTATATTTACTGTTCTTGATATTATAATGAACTATACAGGAAAGATGTTCCATTTCTACGACAAGGTTTGGAAAGTTTTTTAATTTTCAGGACATTAAATACTTAAAATCAATTTACACTGTGTTTTGAAATTAAAAAGAGATTTGTAAAAATCCAAATGAATATAATGACTTACCGAAGACATACTTTGCAAGCTTTAAAATTCATTCAACATGACTCAGTTGAAAAAGTAAGTAGTGGAAGGTATTGCGTGTGGGTTAGTTTGAGGAAACGTATTATTGAAATGAGTTCAAAATCATAAATTTTTCTACTGTCTTGACAAAATTTTTAGATTTAATATGATAGTTTCTGATTTTTGGCAGAAGCCAAGCCTCTGTTGAATGTCCAACCCTGCCAACCTCTAAAAAGAAGCCACAGGCCACCCGATTGCGGGAATATAGAATACAGAAATACAGAAAAAAAACATTGCGCTTCTGTACATATGATACATCTTTATTGGTCGAAATAATTTATTCATGAATCCATTCACTTGTTGTGAAGCATTGCATTTTTATCCCAGACTCATTTTCAATACAACCAGGGTGCAACTATAATGCAACACCTAAAGGTTAGTTGCAATCCCTCCACTGTACTGATGATCACCCTCCACTGTACTTCGCATCCTACACTGTGCTGATGATATCCCTCCACTGTACTTTGCAACCTCCACTGTACTGATGATAACCCTCAACTGTACTAATGATAACCCTCAACTGTACTGATGATATCCCTCCACACAGCTGATGATATCCCTCCACTGTGCTTCGCATCCTCCACTGTACTGAAGACATCCCTCCACACAGCTGATGATAACCCTCCACTGTACTTCGCACCCTTCACTGTACTGATGATAACCCTCCACTGTACTGATGATATCCCTCCACTGTACTTCGCACCCTACGCTGCACTGATGATATCCCTCCACTGTACTGATGATAACCCTCCACTGTACTTTGCATCCACCACTGTTCTGCGCACCCACCACTGTACATACGTTATCCCCAGTGATCCACACTAAATGTAATTTGTCTAGAAAGAATGTCATACAGCTGTCATGAGCTGAACAGAATATGTGTGATGGTTATTATCTATATGATGGTTTTCAGTCGCAAAAGCAGTCGCAAAAAGCAAACCGGTTCCAGGTTTTTCTTTCTAGAGCACTTTCCCAATATGGAATCAGTGAGTTTGGTTTAGACACACTAAGAAATTTTGGCATTGCTGCTCATCCTCGTACAGTGAAGTCAGCATCACGCTCATCTGCAGCAAGTCACCTGAAAACAGTGGAATACTTCTTTAAAGAAGCTGAAAACAATCTTTTTTATTGATGATCACCATAATATTCATACAAAACACGACCCATCTGAAAAAAAAAAACAAACACAAGCTGTAAACATGTCAACCCTGCGGATACATATTTCAAAAACATCGAAGCCATACCTGTAAAAGGAAGCTTCAGCCTCCTTAGTAAGGATGTCAAATCTTTCCATATCAAAATATTTCGACCCAGTAGGCTTCTCATGCACGACTATCAGCAAACAGAGCTAACCAACATGAGTTTCATGGATGACAAAAGGCTGGTAGACTGCTTGGAAATGCCATTAAAATCTTTTCAAGATCTTTTGGCTGCTGTGAAATACATGCTTGAAAATGGCCTTTCTTCTTATCTTCCCAATTTCATTATACCTTTTTTTGGAGACTGGCCAACTCAATTCTATATGCACCAGCCTGTTTACTCTGACACAGTATTCTTTCCTCAGAAAAAAATATAATTTCATTCATTGGCCCATTACATATCTATTTGAATTCAACGGAAACTGTTGTCCTCAAATTCCATTCAGTTTTTGAAGAGCTTTATTCCTTTTTGTTTGGGCAGAAGGCGGTCTTGGCTAAAATCTTTGTTGTTGGAGGTCCCGAGGGGCAAATCACTGCTTAAAATCACGTACGCTCTCGAGATTAATCACATTTTAATCACACATTAATCAAATTAATCACAAAAAAATCACATTAATCACAAAAAAAATCACATTAATCACAAAAAAGTCACATTAATCACAAAATTATCACATTAATCACAAAAAATCTCCAGTCAATTTAATCACAAAATATTGAATTTCTAACCACATTTAGTTGCTTACGACGTTAAAAAGTGAAAGAATTAGAATATCCCTTTCACCCTTTCCCAAATTAATGTATTTAAATAGCACAACAAAGCATGATTCTGAGTCTGAGGACCCTGCGATGGAGCAAAAATAAAAGCCTCGTTCCTATGCCAAGGTCACTGCAAAAAACCATGTTGTTGCTGTTGCTGTTGTCAAGCACAACGACGCTAGGCTCGGCACGGCATGTGGAACGAAATAAGACCTACGACCTGTACGACCTGTACGTACTTCCAAGTTGCCCCACGATGTCATCGTTTCCGATATCCTCAAGTTCAAGACTGTTGAGTGAAGAAGATACATACAGTGAAGAAGGAGAGCAAGAAAGTAAGTAGTAGTAGTGATGAATTGTTATTTGTTTATGTCTAGTAGTATATCGTCTAAATTGTGAATTTGGATCACAAGCTGATTACCATTTATAAAATCTACTGACATGTTTTCCTACCTGATCAAACTTCAAACTAAAGATTAATTTCAGAAAACTCTAAAAAATGTCCATGACCATTTTTATCCTGATTTCTTTAATAACCCCAAACCTTCTTTATTTTTTAAATTAGAAGTTCACGGTAAAGGCACAACAATCAAAAGTTCTAAAGAGTTCATTGTTACCAGCAACATTTGAGTGGATTTTTCCTAATCTTATTTTTTATTTCAGGAAGAAAATGGAATGGCAGTGTTGATCTGTGGTAAATGCAAGAGAGATGTTGTGTTGTCCACTGGTCAAAATGGTGCTGTCGTTCTATCCAATGCACAGAGACATGTGAAAAAATTCTGTTCATCTAAAAGTGCAGATAAACATCAGTCGCAGATTAGTTTTGATACTTCAAGTAAAGATTCATTTTTAATTGCTGGACAACAACAAGAAATTTCAGATGACGAAAGTGAAAAGAGTCTTCATGAGTTACAAACACCCTGCCAACAGGTGAGAAATTGATTTTTACCTGAAAATTTATTGATCACCTTATTTGCATCAACAGAAACAGAATTTTTTGCAATCATATACATTTTACTATTTTCCAGGAACAAATTTTGTATTTGCGTCTCCATTCTGTGTTTGCATGTAGCCGTTTAGTCGCACCCAACAAATACTCTAATTTCGATTTGGTGATACCTTTTACACCAAAAATTACTAAAGTTTCCTGGAAATTTTCTGCATAGAATCTAATACAAAATCAAATACCAAAAAGTTGAAATTCTTTCTTATCTTTAGCGATTTCCTGAAAAGGTTGATTGAAAATTGAACTGAAAACAGAAATTCCAATTTTGTTTTTAATATCTTATAGCTTTCAAAAAACTACCTGATGCCCGCTGGTCAAGCCGAAGTTTCAGAAGGCAGCGGGCTATTGGAGTAGTTGGCAAGAATCCAGGACAGACAAAGATCACAGAATACATTGATATTGTTACACTGACACAGAAAATTGATGAATGTGCCACATTTCGAGAAACAATCAATGACATGTGCAGAGTTGATAAGGAAAGGACAGTTCAGCCCATCCTTGCAAAAATAATGAACAATACTGAACAGAATGCTAAAAAAGTATCAAAAGCTGGATATCGGCATGACAGTACCATCTTGAAATTTGCATCATCTCTTTTTTGTTTGATGGGAAAAGCATCATATGAGTTGCTTCAAGTAAATTTAGGAAGTGGTTTGCCGTCAGTCTCAACATTACAGAAAAACATCGGTAGGGAGGCGAAAATCAAAGAAGGTGATTTTCGTTTTGATGAATTGCAGGAGCATTGGAAAAAATGGGATGCATTGCGTTATGTTCATGTGCATCTGGATGATACCAGGATTTTGAAAAGAGTGGAATATGACCAAACAAGAGATAGGTTTGTAGGACTCTGCTTACCTATTGACAAAGAAGGGTTGCCCTGTGCTGATACTTTCGTACTTGACACTTTTGAAGAAATTAAAGAGGTAGTAAATACAAAAACAGTGTCTTCTTATGCGCATTGTGTTGTGGTGAAACCAATTAATCCCGTTGTTCCGTCATTTGTATTGTTTGTCTTGGGTACTGATTCAAGGTACACTCACAAAGAAATATCTCAACGATGGATGCACATTGAAGATGGTTTGTTGCAGCGAGACATTAGAGTGTTGTCATATGGAAGCGATGGTGCCGGCCCTTTTCTAAAAGCGATGGTAGAGAAAACTGGGCTTTTCAAAACTGGTCGTTTTATGCTATGCCAGAAGTTTCTACGCATTCCTTGTGTGCACAAGAAACAGTACACTTACTTGCAAAACGGAGAACTTGTTTGATAACACCCTCCAACTTGTTATCATTAGGTTCTGAAACAGCGTGCAGAGGACATATAATACAGATTCTATAACCCTTTCCTAAAGCAAAGCATGGCTTAAGCCAACGGGTCATAGATTCCAGGGACAAGCAAAACTATTCCAGCATAGAGCTTTTGCTGAAGCCTTGCGTCGATGAATGCCTTGCAGAATTACATGTCTCACACAACTCTAAAGGGACGAGAATATATCTTTCTTTAATGCAAAACATTAGAGATGCTTTTTTCGACAAGTCACTTAATGCACTATGTCGTTTAAGTAAAATTTGGAATTTCGTTTTTTTCATGAGGATTTGGAGGTGTTGGCTAAAGATCAATGAGTGCAAAGAAGATGACTTTTTTATCACCAACAATGCTTATTTATGTAGTGAACTCAATGCTCACATGCTGTTGAACTTAGTATACAATGTTGCCACAGGGGTATGTCCACCGGAGGCACTAAGAATTTGGTGCTGTGGTTCTCAAGGTTGTGAGCAGTTATTCAGAATCCTTCGTGCAATGACTCCAACATTCTCAACGATTGTGAATTTTACAATGCAAGGAATTTTAAACAGAATCCACAAGTTACAATTTTTGTCTTCTGCTGAATGCGACAATGACATAATTTTTCCTCAAGTGCAAAAACGCCTCTTGCAGATCAACGAAGAAAGTTCGGATACATTGTCTACTCCAACAATTGAAGTTATCACTGAAACTATTCTTGCAGCAAAGACAAATGCAATAGACTTAGCCGAGTCTTGCAACATGAATATTGATTCTTATGATGATAAGTATTTGCTGCAGATGAAAAGTGTAAAAGAGGTCCTTCAACATGGGATAGCAAACGATGGTGAAGATGATAATCAAATAAATTTCCCTGCCAATAAGCAAGGGGAGAATGTAGAACTTGAACAGTCTGTGACAGCAACGGCATCTTTGACAAATGAAGAAATTATGACGATAAAGGAAGATTTATCACAGATTAAAGTGCGCAAAATACGAAATACACAGAATGGTCTCCCAACATACGAATATATCAATGATTTACAAGTTGTTGATGTGCAAGATAATAATGGAGAGGTTTTCAAAGGAAAAGAATATTCAATGTCAAGTTCCTCTGGAAAAAGCAAATTTGTCTTGTACAACGGTGTTTATATACATAAAACTACGGCACTGTATCTAGTTCAAGAAAATTCACAGTTGTCTGCTGATCGTTTACTAAGGGTCAGAGCTACACAGCCAGATCATGTCTATGACAGTGGAAAGTCCGTTTCTTTAAGCAAGAATACCACTTCATCTGGTTGCCTGTTTAAGAGAGTGGATTGTGACAAATGCTTGATCAGTCGAGTAGTCCAATTTTCTTATTTGACAGGAAATAAAAGACAGAGACAATTCTCGAATCACTTTGTTGACTTATCTAAGGATTCTATGAAAAATATCGGAGTTTTTGCAAACTGGTTCTCTGCGGTTCCTCAAAGTAGCGAAGAAGATCTCGAGGAAAAAGATTTTATTTCCTTTAAATCAGTTGAGTTTGAATTTACGTGTGGATACCTTGCTGCTGACAATTACATTGCCACCATTGACGATACAGTTGTCATGGACATTCCAAATTTTGCGCTCTCTATTCCATGTAGCGTATTGCAAAAGATTACGCCAAATTGGCGTGATAGTTTGTCGTTTGATTTATGAAATAGTTTACCATCATATTGCATCATTTGGTTTATGTATCTTGCTCTATCTTGCCCTATTTATACAATTTTTATAGCATAGGAACTCATTTGAGAGCATTTCAAAATTTGTGATTAATTTTAAAATAATCACAAATTAATCACAAAATAATCAAATTAATCACTAAAAAATCAAATTAATCACTAAAAAATCTAATTAATAACTCACAAAATTAAATTAATCACAAAATAATCACTAGTGATAATCAATCTCGTACACCATTTTAAGGAGTGATTTGCCCCTCGGGAGGTCCTCTATGGTGGCTGGTCACTTGTTCTTGATGAGGTCATTTCAGCTTTTTATAATTGCAAGGAGGTTGAGTATTTGACTCTCCTTAAACTTCTAGATTCATATTGTCCTCTATATTCAATTGAGTTCAAGAATACCTATTCCATATATTACTTCCAACCAGTCCTTCCTTGTTGGGTTATGCTAATGGTATTTAAGAGAAGGCACTTCAAATACTTCTGACCACCTTTAGTCACGTGAAGGAGACTGGTCATCCACTTTTGACATCTTGTTTAGTTCTTTGGTGGCCTTTGATGAATATCCTGTGGAAAACTTTAACTCAATTCTCAGAGGCAGGACAAAATCAACAGATACTGGTCAGCAGATATTTTTGAACGCAAGGGAAATCGATGCATGCAAGCACGACCTTCAAGACTTTAAAGTGGAAATGACACCAATTTTTTTATTGGCTTAACATAGGTAGTTTTTAGCGCTGAATCCGAAAATATACTTT
>JAACYV020209089.1:1500-23213 GCA_009936425.2 Chrysaora fuscescens | reverse complement strand
AGTCGAGTTAAAAAGTAATTTGATAGCTCCGTTTTTCTTTTTATTCTTCTGAGATCCAAGAATTTCTTGTTTATCAGCAAGTTTGTTACCAGGTAGCCTGTGCTTGGGATCGGCATTAAAGCTAGATACATCCTTTATCGTTGCGGGGTGGTGTGTGTAATCTGCCTCCTCGTTTACACTGTCACTATCTAACTCAAAATGCTTCCTTTTTTCCATAAGAGATGCAAGGTTGACATTATCGTCTCTGAGATTGTCTTCAATTGATCCGAGCAATTTTCCAATGTTTTCATCTTCAATTAAAGTTCTGTTTGAATTCGGCTCTTGAATAAAAGTATCATCCTGAAACAAATCTGCTTGTTTGAAATTTTTGTAGTTATCATCCACGCTGCTAAGATTGTCATTTTTCAATCTTTGTTTCCATATGACAGGAAAAACTCTTTCCTTATTCGAGTTCTTAATATTCCCAGTATTCTTAGAGTTTGTAAGTCTTTGTGGGTTTTTGTCGATAAATTCATGTTCGTTTTTATGACTATTGTTACTATAGCTTCCATGCCTCTGTGTTGTTGTTGGCTTATGTACATTTGCCAGGCAGATACTGCTAATAAAGCTTAGAAGAACTGTTAGTCGCAATAAAATGACTCTCCCGTATATTTTCTTCATCTGAGATATCCCTGTAAAGAACAATAATGGATTTTGATTAGCAAATTTTAGGAAAATCAATTTTTTTACTAAATCTACAATGGCAATGACAATAGTAATCTACAGTGGCAATGGCAATGACAATCTACATTGGCAATAGCAATAGCGATAGCAATAGCAATTAAAATGACAATCTACAACTGTTTATTAACAATGGCAATCTACAATGGCAATAGCAGTGATAATGGCGATGGCAATGGCAGTTGTAATCCACAATGGTAAATATCTATTCATATTCAGGACTAGATCTTCTTCAAGAAAGAAACCTACACAGTTCGAATTTTACTCAAAAAACAACATTACACCTCTTTAACCGGATTCAGTCTTTAGTTTTTGAAAGCAAGAAGTCCTACTTTCGTCTTCCTTAAGTTGCAAATATCTTCAAGTCAAAAATCAAGGCAGAAAAGTCCATTCTTTCTCTCCTTCCTTATCCGAACATGTAAGCTATGAAACAGTGAAACCGTTGTCTCTTACTCTTTCGACGTCAAAACTTCTAGCACTATGATACTCACTAGCAAAAAATGAAGGTTTTCAAATCTTTAGCCTGCATCTTTGCCAATTTTGAAACTTCCATGTCATACCTAACCTAAATGGCCTGCACCGATTTTAAGCATTTTTAGCGATTTCCAAACTAATCGTGTTGTTGACGATAACACAAGGAGTTCAGCAGCAAATACCTCTTCGGGATCGACCTCTCTGTGTATATTGCTAATCAAAACAGTTGCGGCAATATGCAATCTAAATACCCTTATATATAAAAGTCATGAAGTCTTGTTTTTGGTGCTAAGCCTATTATGGCCTCTGAGATTATGGCCTCAACACTAAAAGACTGATTTTGGTTTGATTTTAAATTACTTTGAAAGCGCAGCCTTATTTTGCTAACATGAAAGATAAGTTTGACATTCTGTGCACGGATTCATTATTTGTAACATATTTCTTCACTTTATTAAGAAAATCTACCTAAAAACAATCAAATAGTGGATTAATTATCTTCCTCTTTGTAATTTCAAACTGTAGCTCTAGGCTTTAGTGTTTCATGACGGCTTATCTCAAGGAAGGGGTATTTAATCTTTATTTATTTTGTGTTATTTGTGTGAGAATCAAGGTTGCCTATGCCAAGTACTAAAACAATCCTTTAAAATTTCGAGAGGTCCTTCCTTTTACTTGTTCAATTTTAAGTATATGACATGCCCCTTGATTTCTGATAGCAATTTATGAACTAAAGAAAGATATGAAAGAATACAATATCTAGAATTGAGATATTATCGAGGCTACTAGAATTGTTTAGGCCAAAGTTTCATATTTTAGATATAAACAGGGACTTGTTAATCTACATTTACGGGTCACTGTGTGATCGATGAATGCATATGACTTACCTGCTTTTGTTCCAAATCTAGGTTTCAATATAATATTAAGCTTTCTTTTCTTGCCTCACATATTGCAAATATCAATATCCTTTAGTATAAGAATTAAAACGTAGGAAAAATGTAACATAAAGTAAACGGCGAACGAGATACGATTTGTGGCTTGTGAATTTTTAATGAGTCTATTAATACTCGTGACTAAATAGCGTATTTTGAAACTGACCCGCTCCGGTGAACCGTGCGAAAGGCGCGATATTCAAAACCGGTTAATCTTTGGAACCCATGAAATATATTGAAATTATGACCAATGGATAATATGCTATCTCTGTCGTGTGCACCTGTGACTTTCAACGTATTAAAAGTCACGACTTACTTATGCAAATATGTAAAACACCTCATAAATTTTTTAAGATAATCTAAGGTCTTAGTCAAACCACGTGACTCATTTTCCCCCTGTCTTGAATTTCAAAGTGCTGGAAGGCTCTCTCTTCGCTCTTTTACAACAGTTGATATTGTGTGTGTTAACCATCTACATCACCGGTTCCTTATCATCTTGAATTCAACATGTTGTATAAGATTATCATCTTCTAAATTCAGAAATAGGTCTACCGATGGATTTTCTGTTTCTAATTATCCGATCACCAACTTAGTTCAACTGTCATTCTCTCTTACACACGCATACACACAAATACACACATACATTTGGTAACTCTAACAAGCTACCCAACATGACGTCCAAGTTCTAACTAGTGCTTACAGAAGTACTGTATATTAGTTCCTTACACGCCTGCAAGTGTCTCTTACGTCATTATAGTCAGGTTCTAGTTAAGGATCAGCTGTTATCATGATGATATTATATTGCAGTATATCCACAAGGAAATTACGTTAGAAACGAAGAGTGTCCTTGCAGCATATTTTTCAAACGCTGATTAGGTATTGCTGCTGGTTGTGTTGCACTCATATACATAGTTGGACGGAACCATAGCGATGCCTGGACTCGAACAAAGAACCTTTCAATGGTTTTGTTAATTGACATAATCATTGTATCTTTATGTGCAGGGCTCCAGCGCTGGGTTGTCAAACATGACAAACATTTTAGCCTGCACTTTTATAGATATAGCCCGTGTCTGAATATGTGTATGTAGCTAGCTATATAATATTTGATCAACCATATTTCTTGTTTTGTTAATTTATATAATACCCTTTTTAGTGGGGACCTTGTCCACCTCTTTTTTATCGTTTTGAGTGACCAATAGGCCGTTGTCTATTTTCATGTTTCTTTTCAGTCATAGTTGTTCCGACAGAGTTGTTCAGCCGTTATTGTTTAGCAACGGTACACCGATCGCCACTGGTGCTACACAAATGTCACTGTACACTTTTTTACTCTGATGGTACAGAGATGGCTTTGCTGATGGCACACTTACCGTACACTTTTGGTACACAAGGTACGCAAGAAAAATCCTACTTTTTATTCATGATTTTTCCTTTTGAAATTTGAGTAATTTTGCTTTGGCATTGAGGCAAGAGGAATCAAACATTTACACCTTAATGTGGACGTTTTTGTCCAGCTTTGAACCACAGAGAATCATTAGGATAGTAAGCTTGTAGGCATGTTGCTGTTTGTTCTGAGCTTATGCGCCGCTTTTAATGCCAAATCCTGCTAGCTCTAAATGTATTCGGTTAACTTCTGATCCTGCAAATGGTGACAATATTCACCTAATAAAGCGAACGATCTATAGCAGTGCAAAGACATATCAGCTCAATGCGTCACGCTGTTACCAACATGGTAGAGGCACATCTAAAATAAGGTTTAAGCGCTTAATTGCTTTCATGGAATAGAGAGTTTATTATTCAATTAAATTTTCAAATATTGTTTTATAATTTTGTCGTACTATACCATTATTATTACTACAAGTATCTGTCAAAAAATATTTGTATAAATGTTGAGATAATTGTTCCCCATTTTTTATCGCCTTCTTAAAAATACACTCCTCTGCAAACCAAAATAAATCCTGTTTGTAGAGTAATATGGGATGCTCCACTAAAGTAAATAACGGAAGCAATTATCGATTTAAAAACTGGTCAATATATTCAGATTTCAGAAAGTCCGTTGTAACTGTATCGTAATTCAACCTCTCAGATGGATAAATCTTTACAGGGCCATGCTTATCTACGTTGGCAGGCTTAGAGTCTGTATCCTGCCTGATTTCTGTTCTTTGATTTGCTCCATAAGGTAGATTACCATGGCCAGCTGGTAATTGTTGTCTGTGGAATTGCTCAGATGTGATAACCTCATAAGGATTCAATCCATGTATCGGCGGATCTGGCTTGTGGTATTGGACGAGTGGCAGTTTTGCAGGCCCTGGCACATGGTAATATGGATAGCCAGTATTGAAGTGGATTACTTGTTCATGGTGATCTTCGCCGTGTTCCTCTTTCTCGCCGTGCCCTTCTCCCGTAATCTGACCGTTCTCTTCTCCGCCGTGGCTCTCTCCCGTACCGTGTTGACCGTGCCAGCCTCCAAAAGGTCCCGGCCCATGCCACATTGGTCTCGGCCAGTGTCCCATAGCTCCGTGACCTCCTGAATGTTGCCTTTCTCCACCACCCTCTCCGTGCCCCCATTCGTTTCCCCCTCGCTCAGGTCCCTCGTGGTGATTATGTTGAGATACAGAGCCATGCATGTCATGCTGATGATCTTGTACCTCTGCTTGGTTTTCTAGTTCTTTTGCTTTTCCTGCAAATTCCTCTGCTCTCTGTCGATATGCATTAGCTTTTTCAAGCAGCTCTTCTGGTCTTGAATGCCTTGCTTCTTCTTCTGATATTGCGGGATGTCCATGAACTGCGCCAAGGTCAGGGCCTAGATCATCTCTTCGGGGTGCAATTTTCACAGATTTGATATGTTCTTGTGATATGGCTTTGTCTTTAGTATTCATTTTTCTTGTCCTAGGTTTATCTTTTGGCAAAAACTCCTGTTGTCTTACTTTCTTAATACTTTCAAAATTAGCTGTTTTGTCCTGATCTTGCATTATAAAAAATGCCGACGTTTCTTGCTGTAATACACGTTGGCCCTTTGGTTTTTTTATTCTGTTAAGTTTTCCAGATTTCCCATTGCTTCTTGTATGTTTGCCTCGTGCTTCCGATGGAGGTTTTTTGAGATATCTGTTCATTAGATCTTTGCTCTTTACGGGAGAAATATGCAATTTTTTTTCATTTTTAGAGGATTTTGATTTATGCACATGTTGTTTCTTGTTCTTAACACCGGACTGCTTATTATACGGCTTACTACCTTGCCCTGATGCTGCTGGAATTGTTTTTTTATTTGGCGTTAGTGAAAGGACCTGTTTGTTATCATAAACTCCAGCTTTGACGATGAATTCTTCTCCTCCTCTTTTTCCATCAGAATTGCTGCTTGTTTGTAATGATGTTTCATTACTTGTAGAAACACCGTCACTGGTACTGTTATCTTTAAGCTTAACATCTGATGTGTTATTGTTACTATCAGTATACGTTTCTCCTTTTCTTATGGCCTCAGCCTTACCTCCCTCCTGCTCAATTATATTCACAAGTTCATTTTTCTGTGTACGCTGTCCTTCATTACTGTTATAGTTTGCGCCAGGCCCAGAATCCGTTACATCTGCCCTACTATGTTGCAATGGAGACTTATCTTCTTTACTTATGGACTGCATCTGAAACACACCCTGGGGTACATAGTTTTCTCCAGGATCCTTGTGGTATTGCTCTCCCTCCCCCTGTTGGTTCCCCCATAGACCACCTCCTCTTTCTGGGCCTTCGTGAGGCACTTTTTGATTTCCAACATTTATCCTGACAACCCTGCTTTCCTCTGGTCCTTTGAATATCGGACTGCTCTGTGGACCGAGCTGTGGATATTGTTGCTGCCTGTTCTCAAAGTCGTGGTCATTATTTCGATTCATGCGGTCTTTTTGTTGATCATGGTTAATGTAGCTGTCAGAATCTGTGAAATGACTAGGCATATGTTGGCTTGGCCAGTTTTCAGTGCCGGAATTTTGCATTGATGTGTACTTATCTCCGATGTTTTGTGGTGTATGCTGTTCTTTGTCTTGCATATCATTGTTTCCATTGTAATGAGCATTGTCCCCTTCTTTGTGATGCATCTCATTGTCTCCATTGTACTGCGTTGTTTGCGCTTCTGTATCTTGCCTTTCTTTGTCTCCATTGTATTGTCCTCTACTCTCTGCATTGTGATGCATTTCACTACCTGCATAATAGTTTCCCTTGTCATTTTCATTGTGGTGGTTCATTTCACTACCTTCATTATAGTGTCCCTTGTCACCTTCATTGTGATGCATTTCACTACCTTCATTATAGTGTCCCTTGTCACCTTCATTGTGGTGATGCATTTCACTACCTTCATTATAGTGTCCCTTGTCACCTTCATTGTGATGCATTTCACTACCTTCATTATAGTGTCCCTTGTCACCTTCATTGTGGTGATGCATTTCACTACCTTCATTATAGTGTCCCTTGTCACCTTCATTGTGGTGATGCATTTCACTACCTTCATTATAGTGTCCCTTGTCACCTTCATTGTGGTAGTGCATGTCACTACCTTCATTATAGTGTCCCTTGTCACCTTCATTGTGATGCATTTCACTGCCTTCATTATAGTGTCCCTTGTCCTCTTCACTATGGTGCATTTCACTATATTCACTACTGCCTTTGCCATATCCTGCCTCTTGATGTCTGCTGTCTTTCATGCCGTCAAATACTCCTTGATTCTGTTCCTGATGCCTTTCATCTGATTCCGTTTCCTTGTCTGCTCCGGCAAACACACCTCTATCGTCCTCGTGTTGACTGTGTTCCTTAGCATCAGCGTGCATTTCTCCGTCATGCCCATGCGGCTGTTCACCCATATGAGCTTGTTGACCTACAAAAGGGTGTTTACCCATGTGAGGTTGTTCATCGGCATCAGGATGCTCTTTGTGCTTGAACATATTGTCATGGTTCATTGCTTCATATGGAGTCATGTGCTTTTCTATGCTTGTCATCAGATTCAGCATAGCTGCAGGATCGGGAGGTTTTCCATATTGCTCGAAGCCTGTGTGCTCGTACGTTTGACCTTCATTGTAGGGATATTTCCTTTCATATTTCCATTCATAGTCTTTATTAAGACCCAGGCTTCTATCAAAAAAGTCATAGCCCTTAATCGGTCTGCCTCTTAACCGTCCTCTTGATCTTTTTTCACCAACACTATGACGTCTTTTGCCGCCGCTGTCCCTTCTTAAATCTTTGAGAAACAGCTTTTCTGTCTTTCTGATTTCTTGCGGAATAACATAGCCAGTTTTATTTTGGGTTTTGTGTTCCTTCAAGCCTTTCAATTCTATAAAACACAAAAGTGACTAAGTAAAGCAGAAGAAAAAAAATCGCTCTTTGAGATAAGTTGAATTTTCTACGTCTTTCGAGCGTATACTAGTTTTATCAAGTGCTACTAATTCTTGACGTAGCTAATAACGAGTTTTGGCTCGAATATAAAATTGTACTAAAATCTTGCTATCTCTAACTTGTTTCCTTTGGAGGACTTTAGGACATGCTCCTGTTTGCTATTCCTTGGATAGTTAACACTCTTACAAAAACCAATCTATCATTTCTTATAGCTCGTACTAGCTGACTAGGGTGCCGCTGCGTGGCGCCTCCGTTAGCTTGTATACTGTAACATAATGTTGTACAATCTTAACTTGTCCTTTGAATTTTTAAATAAGGGGCTTACCCCGCTAAATACTCCCCTAATCTTGAATTAATGATACAATTCCATTGAAAGTGCGTTAATATAATGCCGGCTTTCTTAGATTTTGTCAAGCTTAACCTCGTTTCACATACAGTATTGAAGTTATTTCATATCCGAGGGTATTGCTCTGTTACTAAGTTGCTGGTTTACCCATTTATACAAAAAATTGGCATTTGCCTTCATTTACTCAGGATGCTAAGATTTTATGTTCCAAATAGTTAAGAGTTTAGAATAGTTTCAGAGGTGAATAATTGAAAATGAAGTTATTAACAGTGGCATATATTTGCAAAAAAAATAAAGAATAAGTAACTTTGGCTGAGACTACCTTTTTCTAATTGTCCAAAGGCATAA
This sequence comes from Chrysaora fuscescens, assembly GCA_009936425.2. Lineage (NCBI taxonomy): Eukaryota > Metazoa > Cnidaria > Scyphozoa > Semaeostomeae > Pelagiidae > Chrysaora > Chrysaora fuscescens. Next base: position 15,035 of record JAACYV020209089.1, on the reverse strand, counting down.
ATGCCAACATTAAGAAGCAATATCCATTTGATGCAATAGCAGAAACACCTCAACATCTTCCTGGTTGGAAACGCTTCACCAATCCCGCTTTATCTTCCGAATTCAGGAGATATTCTACGCATTATCCTGCTGTGTATCAGCTTTCGTTAATGTCAACTTTCTTGCATTTTCCAAACTATTTCCTAGAGTTTTCTTCTTTAGTTTGGTTGTAAATAATAATTACAGGAAATAATCTTCGTTGCAGAACATTTGCATGCCAATGAACAGTCAAAATTCATTGGCTTTAAACTTAGGCCTATCGCTCAAAACACAAGCAAATTGTAGAAAGCTCACTCGGACCAGCGACAAAATCACAAACAATGATATCTGACCCTTGAATCCATTTTCAACCAATCAAATTGATTTCACAACACTCAAGCTCCCTTAGTTACGCGCACTCTTACATAACACGACCAGCAAGATACAGCCGGCATTCTCTTTTTTTTTCTTCTAAGACTGTATTGCGGGGAATAAGTAAGTCAGAATATAGGTGGGATACAGATAAAACTGATGTGTACGGTCCGACTTTTTACTGAGCAAAATGATTCTAAAAACGATCGAATCCGTCCAGATTAGCATAAGGAATTAAGGCGCTGGTCTCACGATCTGATGGTCGTGGGTTCGAGCCTCGTCAAGATCACTTTCCAGAAGCCCAAGCTCAGCTGTCCATCCTTCTGAGGTCGTCAAATGAGTACCCATAGTATTGGTTATTCGTTCAAGAATATCCCTCTGGGGACATACGCTGCAATGCAACAGGCCCACATTAGCTATCGCTGTCACAAACTCCAGCCTGAGTTATCAATTAACCATGCCTGTTTACTTGCTTTCGTGTCTATTTACCGCTTAAGCTCATAGTAGTGAGCCTATATCTTGGGTTATGCAGGATAACTAAATGTTGCAATGGCAAGACGAAAGACAAGATTGATATCTCTATTTGATCTTCATTAACTACTATATACAACTAGATTATTCTAATACTCAATATTATCATGCATGCGTGATTAATTATAATTTATTACTAATAAATGTAAAGCAATGGCCATAAGTCAAACAAAACGTTATTCAACGAAGTTTTATGCTTAGATACATAGTCTTAAAGAACTCTCTATCTAGTTAGAACATTTTGACCTTTTATTGCTAGATACCATACGGCGAAGGTCAGTTATACTTTATCAGGAACTATAAGTAACCTTCTAGCAGTGCATGGATTTTATTGAAGTCTACAATGGTTATTATTTAATGTAATATGAATCCTGTTATCAATGCGCAAGCTCATTGCCAATGACATCATTTCGGATTCATTTAACAAGCTAATTTACGGACTTGCACGCTTGGTAATTGTACGCTTGGTATCACTTTCATCTTAATTCAACTCAGTAAATTTGATGTTTACACCGTTGTAGCTAGGTTTATTAAGCTCCAGGCTAAGAAGCAATATCCAAAGCTCCTTTAGTCAATTAATATTCACTCAACGTCAACATGAAACTTCTCAAAAACTACTATGTTTCTAGAACTAGGTGTATTTATTAAGTCCCTTACTGTTATTAGATATCTTTACATGCAGTTCGTATAATTTTTACCTAACGATAGCTCTTCGTTATAACTTTATTTAGAATGGAGTTTCGTACCCCAGTCTTTGCGTCTAATTTACCTAAGGATGCTAAATTTGATCTAGCCGAGTCCTTGTTTGCTTCTATTTGTTGTTTGTTTATGTTTTGTGTTTTACTTCTTGTTGAAAAGTGCATCGAGTGATCGACTTCAGTGTTTACTGGTTGATGCCCGGTTTTTCCTCCTCCAGATATCACAACCTCTACACCTTTGTTTTGATCTTTCAAGTTACTTTTCTCTCCATCCCCACCACCGCCATCTTTGCTTCCACCACCACCACTTTTTCCTCCACCTCCACCACTGTTTCCACCTCCTCCACCACCTTCTCCACCGCTATTGCTTCCTCCTCCACCGCCGCCACCATCTTGTGCCTCCTTTGCAGCTTTCAAACTAGCGGACGTTAGGACCTCGTACGGGTTCGGACCATTTGAAGGTGGCGCTGGTTTTTCTAACTTTGGGGGTGGATCACCTATGGGAGCAGCTGTTGGGGGCAAATAGTAAGTCGGATATCCAGTATTGACAACTTTGCCAGCATTTGCTTGTCCACCACCACCACCATTAACAACCCCTCCATTGTTCATGTTAATCTCTGAAACAGATACTGAGTTTGGAGCAGGGCTTACTCCACTATCCAGGGGCTTTACCGGTGCTGCCTGTTGAACAGGTGCCGCATTCTGCGCCGGAGCTGCTTGATTATTGGATGCTTCGACCTTCTGCACTGGTACAGGAACTGGCACTGGTACTGGTACTTGCTCTACGTGGTGCTCCACGTGATGTACTACATGATCGTGTGGACCGTCGCCTTCATGATAAGGCTCGACGTGCTCTAATCCTCCATGATGGTTGAAGTCATCTGCATGAGAAACATAGTGCCCATCATCCATATCTCCATAACTCACTCCGTGATTATCGTAGCCCCAACCACCATGACCAAGTTCTCCTTCGTGGTGGCCGTGACCTCCTCCGTGAAGACCATATCCTCCTCCACCATGACCAAATCCTCCTCCACCATGACCATATCCTCCTTCATGATGACTGATTTCCCCACCACTCACTCCATAGCCCCCACCGTAGCCTTCGTTGGCACCATGACCGACAAAGTCTCCGTGTCCATGGCCAAATCCATGGCCACCTTGCCCGCCATGGCCTCCTTCCATCACATGAACTGATCCAAGCCGCAGCCGGTCAAAGCCCGGTAGGCAGCCACCATAGAAACTGCAAGGTTCGGATATATATCTGTTAACTTCCTTTGCTCCTTTCAAATTCGGCCTATAACTTTTTAAATTGATCTTCTTTCTTGGTGCCCCTCTAAGTTTTTTCTTCAATTGAATGCTGCTGGGTCTTCGTTCCTTTGCGAACTTCGTGGTTATAGGTTTATTATCTGCATTCGGTCTTCTTTTCTTCCCTCGCAGATATCTTTTTAGCTGTTTACCAGCTCGAGTAAACGTCTTAGATTTAGGTGATGGCCGATAACCTTCAATAGACAATCTTTTCTTGAGAACAGAGCTTTCGTGAGAGTTGTTAAAGTCGTTATTTGGCATTGAAGAAGAACTGCTTGAATCTTTTATTTTCTTGGTTGTGTTGGCTAATGTTTCTCTTCGGTCTACAGCAGGACCTGGGATTCCGGGTCCATGGAGAATGACCTTGATATGATGAAATTTTCCTTCATTTCTGTCGTACCTAAAAAAATAGAAATTTATATTGTTGTGCGGGTAATTGATTTGTCTGCATTGGTGTCAAAAATAACTTATTTTTGGCAAAATAAGAACATCCACAGTTTGAAAGCAAGACAAAATTTTATTTATTTTTATGTTAATAAATATATAAATTTTATTTATTTTGGCTGTACATTTCCAAAAACAATGTAGCTGTGTAAAAGATGCCAACATCAATGCATAAGTAATGTACAACACTACACATAAAGCAAAATCATTTTGCCATAAATAAGTGTGTCGTCGATGCGTTTGTTTTATGCCAAGAGGTCCACAAAGTACGCTACACAAATTACAAACAATGGGGATGGCCAAGCCTAGCAAGACCAATGTAGGATAATGAGTATATGGGGCATTGTAGATTTACCCATTGTTGGATTGCTCATGACATTTAAATGGTACCGAAGGATTTTCTCGATCGCTTAAAATAATTGTTTACGTTCCTTGTCTCCTTTTTCTCTCTCGATATTCTATAACTCATAGCGTCACATAAGGTTCTACATATATACTTGAAACGGAAAAACAGCTACGTAAAATGCTTCTCTAACCTGTGATGATGATGATGATGATTGTGTCCTTCATGCCCATGTGATCCATGATGGCCACCTCCATAACCACCTCCACCATATGCACCTCCACCATATCCACCTCCACCATGCCCACCTCCACCATATCCACCTCCACCATATCCACCTCCACCATACCCACCTCCACCATATCCACCTCCACCATACCCACCTCCACCATACCCATGACCGTTGATACCGCCATACCCGCCATTTCCGCCATGTCTGCCTTCATGATGACCCTCGTCGTAGTGGTTTCCACCAAATTCATGTCCACCGTGGCCACCGTAATCACCATTTCCACCGTTCCATCCATGGTTGTTGCCGCCATACCCGTTTCGATCAACTCCGTGCAAGTGGTGACCTCCGTAGCCACCGTAGCCACCATTTTCGCCATCATCCCAACTATCATGATCATCACCGTAACCGTTTTCACCAAGGTTGTGTCTATTATGACGAACATGGTCACCATGGTCACCATAAACTACCCCGGATGTGCCTGTCTCCCATCCGTAGTCAAAGTCGTGATGAGGATCATAGCTCGATTTGATCAGCGGTCTAACAGGTTTTGATATTGAAGACTTCGCGGAAGGCATCACTGAGCGCAAGGTTACAATTTTTGAGTATAAATTATCCGTTGAATTTTTAGCCACAGTCTCATTTTTACTTTTGGTCGCAGATCCAGCTTTGTGACTGGCTGCAGCAGTGGCAGACATTGTCTTGTTGCTGTGGACTGTTCCGTTTTTCGTTTCTTCTCTTTTGTCTACACTGGGCCCTGGAATTCCAGGCCCATGGAGGACAACTTTCACGCGATGAAACTTCTTTCTGTGCTTTTCGAAGCTGTAAAAGTAGAGACATTTATAAATAAGAGCATACGAAAACTTAGGTTGAGAAAAATAGATCTAGGGATAAATAATTTACTCTGTGACAGCTTTAAAGCGTTAACAACGAGTTTTTAGGCCGTAAGCAACACAACGCAAGTACATGACAAGCGAAAAAAGGATTCCAGGGAGTTCCCTTATGACTGCAACTGGGGCTTTTTCTTACAAAGCATCAAGGCACTAATCGTGTCTATTCATAATGTATTTATCTTGATCAAGTAAATTCGGAGTAAACGTCAAAGAAAGAAACCAAGCAGCAAAACTCTAGTGAGCACATTTATAAAGATGCATCTAATGCTATGAAACCCATTGCATTGGTTATTGCTATCATTGTCTTAGTATTATTTTATGTCACCCACCTGTGATTGTGTTCATCATCATTATTATGATACTCGTCATATTCACTCTTTCCCCAACCATGATCTCCGCTGCTATTTTGGTGACCAAAGTTCTTATGGCTTCCTATTGCAGACGTACTAGGAGCCCATCCATAGCTCGAAGCATGAATATTATTACGGAAAGAACTTGTTGTATTTTCTTTAGAGCTTTCAATACTTTTTTGAGAATTTTCGAGGATGTCTTTTTTGCTAGCATCATCGCCATGCGAACGCCTATGGCCCCACGGGGACATAATCAGGTTGGTTGCACGGTCAATGAATTTCTCTTCTGGTCCTGCTAGACCATGGGAATTCTGTTGATGATGGTCTTCAGAGAGCCTGTCATACATGTGCTGTAGTTCATCGAGCTCGTGGTGTAAGACGTTGTTCACTCTGTGATTCTCTTCGTCATGGTATCCGTTGGGTAGAAGATGCTCACCTCCGGTACCCCGTCTTTCCCAATGGCCTCCGCCATGATGGTGACGAGAGTGGCCACCACCGTGGTGCCCTTCACCCCCATACCCATCGCCTGCGCCATATTCCCCACCACCATGTCCTCCACCATCACCATGATCACCTCCATGGTAACCATCTCCACCGTAGTAGCCGTTGTGTCCACCATCATGCCCCCAGCCTTCGCCTCCATGCTCATCCCAGCCACCATGCTCGTCCATACTGTCATGTCCATTATCATAATGATCTGTGTGTGAGCTTATCATCCCACCAGCATGTATACTTCCGTGGCGCTTATGATGGTGTCCTTCGTGGTGTTCATGTTCATCATCATGCCCATCGTCATCTTCCATTTCCCAGTCTCCTGCGTTTTCGTGGTTGCCTAAGCCAAGGCCATCCGTGCCCCAACCATTTTCAAACATTCCTGGACCGTCAAAGCCTTCATGAGTATCATGATGCCCAAAATGATGACCATGATGACCATGATGACCATGGCTACCATGATGTCCTTCCCATTCTGAACCTTCTCCTCCAATATTGCTCTTTGTATAATGATGGAACCCTTCACCATGTCCACCTTCATAGCCACCATGACCGCCATTGCTCTCATGGCCAAACTCATTATGATCACCTTCAAAACCTCCACCATTTCCATGTGCCCATACCAATCCGTTTGTGCCAACATGATAACCTCCCTCGCCGTATCCATGCCCACCTCCACCTCCATATCCGTAACCACCATCACCAATTCCACCTCCGAATCCATGACCACCTCCTCCGAATCCATGGCCACCATCACCATGTCCACCTCCGAATCCATGATCACCTCCTCCAAATCCATAACCACCATCACCATGTCCACCTCCAAATCCATGATCACCTCCTCCGAATCCATGACCACCATCACCATGGCTACCTCCGAATCCATGACCACCATCTCCGTGTCCACCTCCAAAACCATGATCACCTCCTCCGAATCCATGACCACCATCACCATGGCTTCCTCCGAATCCATGACCACCATCTCCGTGTCCACCTCCAAAACCATGATTACCCCCTCCAAATCCGTAACCACCATCACCAATGTCACCTCCGAATCCATGATCACCTCCTCCGAATCCATGACCACCATTGCCATGTCCACCTCCAAATCCATGATCACCTCCTCCGATTCCAAGACCACCATCCCCATGTCCGCCTCCCATTCCATGATCACCCCCTCCAAATCCTAAACCACCATCACCAAGGCCAACTCCGAATCCATGACCACCTCCTCCAAATCCGTAACCACCATAATCATGGCCACCTCCGAATCCATGACCACTATCCCCATGTCCACCTCCAATTCCATGATCATCCCCTCCAAATCCGTAACCACCATCACCAATGCCACCTCCTAATCCATTACCGCCTCCTCCAAATCCGTAACCACCATCGCCATGGCCACCTCCGAATCCATGACCACCATCCCCATGTCCACCTCCAATTCCATGATCACCTCCTCCAAATCCGTAACCACCACCATGGCCACCTCCGAATCCATGACCACCACCACCATGGCCACCTCCGAATCCATGACCACCATCCCCATGTCCACCTCCAATTCCATGATCACCTCCTCCAAATCCGTGACCACCATCGCCATGGCCACTTCCAAATCCATGACCACCTCCTCCAAATCCGTAACCACCATCGCCATGGCCACCTCCGAATCCATGACCACCATCCCCATGTCCACCTCCAATTCCATGATCACCTCCTCCAAATCCGTAACCACCATCGCCATGTCTTCCACCGAATCCATGATCACTTCCTCCAAAGCCATGACCACCATTGCCATGTCCTCCACCGAAACCATGATCACCTCCTCCAAATCCACCTCCAAATTCGTGACCACCATCGCCATTGCCTCCATCAAATCCATGACCATGACCTCCGCCAAATCCATGAGCGCCTCCACCAATTCCATGGCCACCTCCTCCAAATCCGTAACCACCATCACCATGGCCACCTCCGAATCCATGACCACCATCGCCATGTCCTCCACCAAAACCATGATCACCTCCTCCAAATCCGTGACCACCATCGCCATTGCCTCCACCAATCCCATGACCACCTTCTCCAAATCCACCACCGAGATGACCACCTGTAAACCCACCAACAACTCCAGGCTGAATTCCAATTTGAAGGGAACCACTTTGAAATCCTATCCCGGGCCCATTAAGAGTGCTGCTATGACCTCCATCATGACCATGACCATTGCCCGGGTGACTAACACCAAAGTATACTCTGTCTCCCACACCTGGACTCATTATAGCACGATCTCCATGGATTCCGGCACCTTCTATTCCATTTGATATTCCGTGAGAAAAGAGCCCGTTGGCGCCTATACCAGGACCTTCTCCAAAGTGGCCCAAGTCATGGCTCATATCAACATCATTATGATGTGCCAGAGGGGACAAAGCACCATAATGTCGCATACCTTCTGCAACTCCAAGATCATTATGAAGCTCATTTGGGTCGTTGTGATGATAAACTCTGTCGGCATAATTATGATGGTCGTGGTCGAGATGAAAATCGTGGTGACCATCTTCATGGTTCCCAAATCCATACCCACCAAACCCATGTCCACCAAATCCATGTCCATCAGACCCATGTCCATCAAATCCATGTCCGCCAAACCCGTGTTCACCGAATCCATGACCGCCAAATCCATGCCCTTCAGACCCGTGTTCACCAAATCCATGTTCACCAAATCCATGCTCACCAAATCCATGTTCACCAAATCCATGTCCACCAAATCCATGACCGCCAAACCCGTGTTCACCAAATCCATGACCACCAAATCCATGTCCATCAGACCCATGTTCACCAAATCCATGTTCACCAAATCCATGTTCACCAAATCCATGACCGCCAAATCCATGTCCACCAAATCCATGACCGCCATGACCATATGAATCATGATCATCATCGTGATGGTCATCTGAATCATGATGATCGTCTGAATGATGATCGTCGTGATCATGGTGACTCCCGTGCTCACCGCCATGACCGTGTCCATGTTCTTCATCGTGGCCATGATCTGTATCACCCCAGTACTCGTGCTCAGGGCCAAGGCCGCCATGGCCGAGATGGTTTTCCAAATGATGGTCTGAATGTCCATGCTCTCCAAATCCCCAATCGTCGTGATGACCGTAATCTGTATGATGTCCATAAACGTCTCTGTCGTCTCCATGTAACATGTGTGCGAAGGCAGAGTCAAAAAACGGATGACCAGTATGATGTGCACCAAAGTCTCCTTTGGAGTGACGGTGTCCCCATCCGTTATGAGCAATTGCGGCAGCCGCGTCTGCAGCTGCAATATTAGCTTGTTCAGCGGCAGCAGTCTTTCTGTATGTATGAGCACTTCCAAAAGGCCCCTCGCCGTCTCCGTACATCCCACCGAGACCTCCACCTGCAAAAGCGAGTTTGGCTGCAGCTAGGCGAAGGCCAGCATTTGCTGCTCCTCCCAAGCCAATTCCACCTAACCCAAGTCTTGCAATGTCTGCCGCACCCACTCCTCCAGCTGCTCCAAAACCTGCGCCTAATCCTCCACCAATTCCTGCACCCAATCCACCACCGATTCCACCAGCCAGTCCTGCTCCTCCAGCACCAATTAGACCTCCACCTAAGCCTCCACCGACTCCCCCACCCAATCCCCCACCAATTCCACCTGCCAATCCCGCTCCTGCAGCACCAGCTAGGCCTCCACCGATTCCTCCCCCAAGACCTCCACCGATTCCTCCCCCAAGACCTCCACCACCACTAAGTCCACCAGCACCACCACCAGCACCACCACCAGCCGATCCACCGCCAGCACCACCACCAATTGTCCCTCCGCCACCTCTGTCTCCAGCTAGACCACCAGCTACTCCATTTGCTCCATTGACTAATCCTCCTGCGCCTCCACCATCTCCACCGCCTTTACCTGATAGCGAACCAGATGCGGCTCCGTTTGCCGCTGCAGCAACGATTTGATTCGCAGTAGCTTGGTCCATTCCTCCACCTGCTGCACTTGCTCCAGCTGACAGACCAGCATTGATACCAGCTGCAACAGCTTCTGCGGTCTTGGCACTATCCCGAAGCCCTGAAAGGTTGCAAATTTGGTTTTTATAAAACTTAATGGTCACTGTATTTAAATGATACTACATGCGGAATTTCCCTGAAATTGATGTTTCTTTTCAAACCAGAGAGTGAAAACATATTTTTTGTTATATTTGGAGCATTAGATAGCTATTTCTTTACTATCCTATGATATTCACATTACTACCTCCTTATCCTAATGGGTGAGTGGCCTGTTCTAGTTGCTCTTTCAGCCCCAGAGGTGTTAGGGTTACTAGCGATGTAGCTGTTGCAAAACAATTTTATAAGAAGTTAACGATAATATCACAAGATATGATGGCATGCATATGGAGAATCAACTAGTAACTGCTATAAAATATGGAGAGACATGTTGCAAAAATGAAGCAAAGCTTGAATTCAAGAGGAAAATGAAGCAAGTTGTGAAAGAAAATGAGTAAAATAAACATAAAAAAGACAGAAACACAAACATACCTGTTTGAGCATAATTTGAGTCTGATGTTAATCTCTCTGCGTAGACCTTTTGTAAGGATGGTACCAAATTATCGCCTCCTCCTTGCTGCCCCAACTGCCTCCTGTCACCCTTTAAATGTTTTCTAGCCTCCAAAGGTTTTGTAGAGGTTCCATTTTTTGTCTTTGAAAATTTTAATTTCCTTGTTTGATTTGCGTTGTTGGAAAACTTTGTCGACTTTCCGTTTATTGAATCTATCTTGCTTGAAATCTTTTCTTGCTTTGAATTTTCTTTTGCTTCTGTACGCATCTTATTCAAAGCTTTTTCGAGTAAGGGTCTTTTAGGACCCTTTTCCTTGCTGTCACTGCCAAATTCATTCTTTAAATGAAATGATGTTTTTGATTTTTCATTTTTTACCACTTGCAATTTTGCTTTTTCATGGCCGCTTGCTATGTCTCTTTTGTAAAAATGCTGTTTTGTAACTCTTCCCCTTTCAATATAATGTCTTCTGCTGCCATTTTTACTCTGCTTGTTAAGCTGATTGTTTAGATTCTCCTTTAGATCTTCACGTTCCTTTCCTTTATTATGGCTAGTCAACTTCGCAATGATAGACTCAGCATCTATCCCTCCTAGCCCACCTAGTCCTAAACTTCCACCTAGTTTACCAGTTGCCAATGCAGGAAAAGCTGAAGATTGATCTGATTGTTGTGGTAATGGCATGAACATCGGTTTGAACTCCACTGATGTCTGACCACCATTTCCTAATCCACTGAGAAAAGGGTTCGACAGTGCACCTGCACCAGCCAAGCCTGCTCCAGCTAAGCCTGCTCCAGCTAAGCCTGCACCAGCTAGACCTGCACCAGCTATGCCTGCCCCAGCCAGGCCTGCACCACCACCAGCTAAGCCTGCCCCAGCTAAGCCTGCTCCAGCTAGACCTGCACCCGCTAGGCCTGCCCCAGCTAAACCTCCACCTGCTAGGCCTGCACCAGGGAGACCAAAGCCTGCACCAGGGAGACCAAATCCAGCAGCACCTGGTAAGCCGGCAGCTCCAATACCTGGAAAACCCAGGCCTGCAGTTCCAGGTAAACCATATCCCCCACCTGCCAGCCCGGGTCCACTTGCAGCCTTAGCTTCTGCAATATCTTGTGTGACTTTCTTAACCTTTCCCAACACCTCTGAAGCAACCATTATTAATGGATTGATAAAAGGTGATGTTGCTGGGGCAGGTGGTGGATTTGCTGGTGGGGGAGGAGGTGGTGGAGGAGGAGTTGGAGGAGGAGCTGCTGCCGCTGCTGCTGCTTTCATTTTTAATGCAGATATTTCGTTAGCCACCGTCTGAACCTCTGACTGAATTGTCTCCATATTATCTCCAATTTTCTGCTGATGGGCAACCAACGCTAGATTTACTTTGAAAGCATCATTTGCCGCCCCGGAAGATTGCTGTTGCGGGGCAGGAGGTGGCGGTGGTGGAGGAGGAGGTGGTGGCGGAGGGGGTGGGGGTGGAGGCGGAGGTGGAGGAGGTGCAGTAGCAGCCTTTTGAACTTTATCTGCAAGACTGCTAATCTGATCTCCTAAAACCTTCATCTGACTTTCAAGATTTGCATTACTTTGCGCTTTCTCTGCAGCCATTTGTTTGGAAAGTTCGTTTTCTTTGTTTTGTGCAACTTGCTTATCTGCTAAGTCACGAATCTTTTGTGATAAATCCGTCATGACTTGCTCCAGTTGCCCTACTGAGCTCGACAATGCTGCCGACGTCTCTGCGTCTTTTGCATTATTTCCAGCTGCATTCTTGCTTTCTTCTACTTTCCTGCTAACATCCTCTACTTTTGAAGCAAGTCCTTGCATCGTATTTTGCATATTTGTCAAACTACCGCCCAATGCTTTTGCCAGTTTTCCATCGTCATTATCTGTTGCTGGTTTATTGATAACATTAGTTTCAATGGATTTCAACCGTCCAGCCATACCGTCCACCATGCCTTGCAATCGCTGAACAGATGTAGCAATATTGTCATTTGAAGCTGATTGTTGTGCTAGTTTTGCTTCATTCTGTGACGTTTTGACCGATAGCTCCGTGGGATCTGGCATTGCTTTTATCTTGCCTTCCAAACTAGCAATGTTGTTCTGGAGATTTCTGAATGCATCATCTAAGACAGGACTTGATTGTGGCTGAGCTGCTGGTTTTTGCTGCTGTTGTTGTTGCTGTTGCTGTTGTTCTTGTTGTTGCTGCATCTTTTGCTGTTGGATTTGCTGCTGTAATGATTGTTTTTCTTGCTCTAGCCGTAGTTGTTCTTGTTTTTGTTTCTCTTCTAGCTGCGCCTGCTGTGTTAATAACTGTTGTTGCTGTTGCAGCTGTTTGTTCTGCAAAGCCGATGCCAAAGCTTTGTTCTCTTGATCTTGTGCAACAACCTTTTGTGCCATCATCTTTATGCCATTCTCAAGGCTGTTCACTTTGTTTACCATCTGCGCTTGAAGTTCTTCTTGAGCTAGATAGCAAAGACAAACACGTGTTAACAAACTTGCGTAAAACACATCGATAATTGCAGGCTGAACATTTGCATTCAGAGCATGCTTAACGTTTTGAAAACTTACATGTAACATACAAACATACAACAACCTAAGCCACTGATAGAGTGTGTAATATGAGGATATTTTGGTCTGGTCCTTCTCAATGAAAAGATACGGTGATCAATTCTATTATAATATCATTTTGAAATACTACGATTTTTCGAGTTAGCGCTGCGAAATGTTTACTGCCAACTTCGTTTAAGCGTTGTATCTCTTAAAGGAAATAGAAAATGCATCGTCGAAAGTTTTAAGATAATTAAAGGAAAGTTATACTTCGGCCAGAGCTGATTTCAATGGGCTTTCGAATTAATACTGCAGCATATGCATTTAAAGATGGCAGAAACTACGGATCCCTAACATGTGGATCGAAAACTTATTATATGTAATAATGGCCTCGGCGTTAATAAAGGTAATTTAATTGCGGTATAATCTCATGCCATCCAATCCAATGATTTCAGATGAACATTTAAAATACACCTTAGCCAGTATCTAAGCCATTGAGGTTGGTCCCTATAAAGTTGCTGAATACCTTTGCCTCCACTTCCTGAACCTGGTTCATCTTCATCATCAGAGGGCGTTAGATCTTTGATCGGATACTTAATCGGCTTCTTTGCCCTTTTGATTGCTGCTGACAAATCTCTTTTGTCTCCAGTATGCTCAAACAGCTGTTGTGAATCTTCGCCATAAGTGTCCACATTGTGATGATTATTATTATTGCTTTCTCTCGATTTGAAAGACACAAACCTTATGTCAAGCAAATT
>JAACYV020208978.1:3739-23282 GCA_009936425.2 Chrysaora fuscescens | reverse complement strand
TTAAAAAGGGCTTATAAAAGGGAAATGGCATTGCAGATTCCTTGGAATGGTGGATTTAACATTAAACTAACTTTGGCTCAATTAAACTGGCAGTTCATCAGATCCACCAGCATTCGACGCTAACACCCTTGGTTGCTCTTCTCTAGCCTTACCCCTTGTCTTGAACAACTTTTTATCATTCTGAAATTCCCAAAAGTTTGTTTGTTTTATTGATATATACTTGGTTTCACTTTTGGAATATCTTTCACTTTTGGAATATCTTGAATTTTCACTAGTTTTACAATGACTTTGTTGAAGCTTTACAACATTTTTATTATCCATGTCCCTCGCAGGCTCAGGTCAGCCGTTATACCATATATATATGCTTAAGGCTGATTTCCACACCTCTAACAACCTATTAAACACAAAGACCCTGCTATTAAACGGGATAGCTCTGTAAAACTTGACATCTGAGAAATTTTGTACTTGTTCGGGGCTCTCGGCAAGCAGAAAACGATATTGAGTTACAGATGCAAAAGAATTAAACTTTTATAATCTAAAAAAAATTGACTTAGCTACAGTCAATTGCTATAATACTGGTGTAAGAAAGTAGACAAGCCAATTTTAGTTCGCAATTTTAGTTCGCAATTGTGTCCCACACATTTATACACTCATAACGAATATTACTACATATATTGGTGTTATTCATAGCTACAAATGAAAAAGCTAATGCTAAAAGTGCCGTATATGTATAACATGCATTCGAAAAACGAAACATTTCGAGTTTATGTGCGTTGTCAAGTAATAAGAAAAACAATTCAGCAGAAGCGTGGAAAGAAGGGGTCAATGTAAGGTGAAACAACTGGGTCTCTTTTTAACGATTGCACTGAATGCTTCGGTGATGTCGACATCATCCGCAAAGATGTGTTACTGAAAATCTGCTCACAAAGCTGTATCTTGTGAATGTTGCTGAATAGAGGCCGTTTCTTGCGGTTTGTTAAATATTTTACGTTTTAACAATCTCCTTATATCGTCTTGCAAAAATACATAGATGAGAGGATCCAAAATTAAAGCAAAAGAGAAAATGGTGCTAAAATATACAGGGAAATCAACCTGGGTGAAAAAATTAACATGCAAAATCACGTCTGGGACAAGAACAAGAAAAACAAATGAAAGGATGATCAAAGCAACTATCTTTAAAAATTTCCTATTTTGTCTGAGAATGAAGCGTTGTCTTCTGGCAGCATTTAGTGATTCAAGATTTTCATGAAGACTTCTTTTGGTTGTAATTTTGATAAAAATTGAACAATATGCAGTTGTGCACAATAGAACGAATAAGCCATCAAGTGCAAGCCATATGTAGGCCCAAAAGAACATAAACCATTCATGATTTAGAAAGAAGGATATGCCAATAGTTAGTGCAAGAACCCACGTTGCGATTAGTGCCCGAATAAGCCGTTTCTTTGTAAGCATGATTCTGTGTTTCAACGGAAATAGGATTGCCACAAATCTATCCAAAGTTAGGCAGTACATTGAAAAATAGTAAGATATCCAACCAATTGGGTAGATTTTTGTGATTGTTAGAATGTCTTCTGGGGCTAAGAAACCTGTCGCAATGCCATTTGTAATTTCCAACACTGCTGCTGCTATCTCTGAAGCACCCAAGTTGATGAGGATAATTTTGTTAACTGAACGTTCCGTAGCCATTAGCAAATAAATACCAAGGGTGTTCAACGAAATTGCGATAAGCAGCAATAAAAGGTTAATACAATTAATAACTAGTTCGGTGCTCTCCATCATTTGGCTGACGAAGAAGCCGTGGTTATCGCTTTTATTTTTTCCGGATCAACCTTTTGTTGATGCGATGTATTAAAATGCATGTGTGAGAAACAGAATTGGAAGAGCCATCTCTCATACCATTATTTGTTGTAGTATTTAACAATTTCTGTTGCAAAATGTCGAAAATGTACTTCAATTCTTCAACCGTAAATCTTATTTTTTTGCAGTACGGTTAAACATTAGCTATGGAGCCATCCTTGCTTGAAACAGCTGTTTACATATCACCATCAATGATTGCAGAACTGAATAGTCTACATGGATCTTATTATATATAGAGGCATACATATAACTATTATTACTTATCTTACAACTGGTAAAGGTTGTAGAAAACCACCTGTTTGTATATTTTTGAAAATTATGCATCTTATAGCTACTAAGAAGGCTGATTTCAAGGACGGATCTGGGCTATCTGCTGACTGTTGGACTGTTCAAAGAGGCGAGAAAACTTTCTAGAAAATAAAATTTAACCTAAATAGGCCTAGCACATTTCAACAGCTTTCAGTGAACTTCCGCTGAACGTTCAGGGGAGATTCAAGGAAAGGAAACTTGGCACGCTAACATCCAGAATACTTTTCAGATGATAGTTAACCCCCGTATGAAACTAACTCTTGGGTTGTTGTTTTTGACTGTTTCTTGCTTTTCCCAGGCTCGTCAGACTGGGGATTCTATCCAAAAGTTTTACGAATTCTCGAGGCTGCTGGGATTTTGCTTGTGAATTTTACAAAATTTATCGGAAATAGTTTTTCCATCTTTCTTTCAACATGTCATATTTTCATTCATACTGCTTATTTCGTCGTTGATGCTTATTGGCCCAGGCCCCACCGCAATATGAAAACAATGGGACTCACTCAAACTTTGCTTCATGACGGCATCATCTGGTGAAGAGAAATTTTTTCAATCTATTAAGGGTGGCTCTTCAGAGTTTCCATTTGAAAACACAAACATCCAGAAAATGTTATATTTATATGTTATATTATTCCCCTAGTCCTATACCAACTCCCACCGACAGCCACAACTGTAATTGTTTTTTTTAATCTCCCTCAAGGATTTCAAAGTTAGATATCCTTGAGACAGATGGGCTAGACAAAGAAACAATAAAAGCAAGAGGGTGCTGGGTAGATGACAGCAAAATCCCAAGCCGCCCCCGTGATTTTTTCCGGTGGTGTCTATGTCTTCAGCCTCGAATCTGTTCAATTTTATATCCATTCAATTTTATATCCATGGTAATTTATATCATACGCTAATTTTTATATATTTCTATATTTATAAAAAAAATATGCACTTACTAACACCACACTGTCCTATGTTGTTGATTGTTTGCAATTTGTGTATCTGAAATCGCGGCACCACAGAAATACATCATCAAGAGGAAGGACTAGGGTAGCACTGACTACTTAGGTTAGCTCTAGGCTATGGAGGGGTCCCTGTGCGCCCAGCACATAAACCAATACCATGCAAGAATCTATCTTGGAGTGATCATTTACTAGTATGATCATTTACTGGAATGATCATTTACTAGTGTGGTCTCCAGTTTGAATTGTATAAGGTTGGATAAGATTCAAAATTTGCAACAAGGTGATTCTACAACACTTGTGGTGATATTTTTGTTTTAGATGAATTATCCAAGGTAAACATCATGTAATGCAAATTTGAAAAAATGTTAAGCCAACGTTGGAAACATTTTAAGAAGCTATTGCAAGTGTCATCCTCCGAGTGTTATCTGTCTACTTTGAAAGTAAGATGATAAATATAATAATGTAATAAGATAAAAAGTCTGCTTTAAGGGACATTCCATGTCAAGTGTGAACTGAAATAAGAAGTAACTCAGATGATGTTAGTTATATTTTAGGGTTAAGAGAACTGGACTGCTAGCAGGAAAGGCAAGAAGAAAGCAGCATTGATTGCGGTGTTTTAGAACAGTGTCAAAAAGACATAAAGAAAATCAGATAAACTGGTACTAGAAATACAGAAGCAAGTTGAGAGGTGACGATCTATCATGGAAGTTTTCTAGAACGACTGATTGTTAATTAAAAGATTTGTGCAAATGCTGAAAGATTATACATTGGAGGTTAACACAAATCAAACCTTGAAGACCATCACCAAGAACAGCTTAGCTCACAAGGGACCTTGTTTAACTGAATCACAAGGTATGTAGTTAAAGAAAACTTTTGTGAGTAGTTGAGAAGCTAATTAGGGAGTATTATAATTAGAGCAGCTGATGTCGCCAAAAGACCAATAATGTTAGTGACAAGGGCGCCAGAATCAGAGGAAGGCGGCGGGGCAGCACGATAGATTTCGGGGCGAAACAATAGAGAAATATAAAAACTCTCCCAATTTGTCTAGGACAATTTATCTAGGGCTGCCCCCCCCCCAGTTGTTCCGGCGCCCCTTTGAGAGTACTGTACTGGTGAAAATAAGAAAATCCAGATTTCCAGACCGTTTCTTGTCCCCATTCCTTTACAACGGGTATTGGTACTGCGCATCATTTATGAGCAGAGCAGAAAATCGCGCCTGATCTTGCTTTTGCTTTCAAAATGGCGGACGAAGATGACAATTTAACTGATCCTCAGCTCCGCGCTCAGCTCAAGTCATTTGGGGTGAATCCAGGGCCAATATTACCTACAACACGGCCCCTTCTTTTAAAGAAGCTCAAAATTCTGAAAAAAGGAGAGAGCGAGAATCAAACTGTGAGTAAGCAAGCCAAAAAACGAAGATCAGTTGCAACAAGCACGCCGTCGCGACACAAGGTGAAACTATCAGGTTTTTCTAGTGGTGAAGATGATTTTCCAGGTCAGGTTGTAAAGTCAGTTGATTCACCATCCTCTGCTGCAAGAAGAAAATCAGCTCTTCCGAAAGTTGTATACGTTAATAAAATAAAGGATGACGATCAGGCTGCCTCGTCGCTGTACAACCGTGAAACAGAGGAGAAAAGGCCTGATCCAACCCAGAGTTTTAGGAGAAGGAGCTTGCCAAGAAACGCTGCTCGACCGACAAAGTCTCTTGAGAACTTCTCAAACCATTCTTCCAGGTCAAGTGCTACAGCACCAAGCTTTGTTGCAGATGAACAAATACACCAGATTCGCACCAATTTTAGAAAAAATAGCTTTGAAATAGGAGAAGAAGATGACGGCTCCCATGTTAATCAAGAGCAGGAAAACGTGACAGTTAGGAAAAAAACTCCTAAAAGATCAATCCATTCCTCTGATACAAGCATATCATACCAAAAGAAACCCTCTTCACCTGGTAAAGCTTTTGAAAAATCACCTGACCAGACAGATTCTGCAATTATTTCGAATCCAGCCAAAAATGCTTTTGAAGATCATGAGTTTGATGAAGAAGAATTAGAAGTAGATTTTGGACAATCTGGTGACTTCTTAAACAGTCTGAAAGGACCATTATTTATTGTATTGGTTGCCATATTATTGATCTGTTTGGCTGGATCTTACATCAGTCTCTTCAACACTGGAGTATCCCATTTGCCTGCAGGTATTTGCAACAAAATATTCTTGTCTGCCCTATTTCAGCAATCCTCTCTTTGCAAAGCCATTCAATCAAGCTTGGATTAGTTGACCTTACACTGGTCAGATTTCACCTAATTCAAATGAAATTTAACAGTCCCAACAGTATGAAATCCTTAAGTTTAAGGGGTGCTTTTGGGGCGATTTTCTAAATTGTCACATAATACTGTTACTTACAAGTTGACAAGTCCAGTTTTGCAGTCCATTGAAATATATAGCATTTTCACACTCTGTCGAACAAAAATCCAAATAACTTGAGCAAACTATGAGCAAATGGATTTTTGAATTCTGGAAATGAAGCCTTTCCCGTCAAACTTTGAAATGCGATTTTGGCAAGGAAAATGATCAAAGAATGTCAAAATATTTAACAGACACTTTCATATAATGATTATTGATAAGATTAGTTAAAAATAATGTGGTGCACATTTAAGTTGCACAAATCCTTTAATGATTCCACCTAGATTGATGGTAGTATGGTGCCACCAAGGAAACCAAGAAGTCTGAATTCGGGCATTTCAGCTTTATCACTGCTCAAAATTTTCAGACACTTTCTAGAAAACTTTTTTTCAGATGGAAGAAACCTCATAGACATTTGAGCTTATTTTTGTAGAATCTTGGTCAATTTTAATGGTAATGGCTACGCCTTATAGATTTGAATAGAAATTCCAAAGCAAACAAAATCAACAATAAAGGAGAAAAGGGAGATTTAAAATTTTGTGCACCAGTACCTCAAATGTGTAGTTTGCAATTTAAAGTTCTTGCTTGAAACAGTTTATCTTTGGTCTTGGCCTTGGTCTGTCTTTAAATTGAAAAAATAATTTGAATCTTCTTGCTGAAAAGCTCAGGCAGTGTACTTAATTATTCTGTACAGCAAACATCCTCGATGTAGTCTTTTGTTACATTTGAGAGTCCATACCAGAAATTTTTATGAAAATTCGGACATAGATAAATCAGCTAAAAAAATATGTAATCGTCTACTAGATAGTTCAAGACCTCTATAAATTGCATAAGGTGAATCTTAATATTAATTATCTTAGTATTATCAACAGCTGTTTTGATTACTCTGAGGACCTCTGACCTCTTAATGCAGCTAAAGTAGTTCAAACCTAAACCTGATTTATTAACAACTAGACCAATATAAAAACTGATGTTGTATCAATATATCCCATATCAATATATCAATATATCCCATTTTAGATCTAAAAGCAGACAGAACTCTGGCCAAGGTAGGCTTATTTGTCTTACAGTTTCATCCATTATTTCATCACAACAATACTTAATGCAATAACAGGCCTGCTAGTTAAGATTGTGCAACAATGCAGATAAAAGTCAAGGCATAGGGGGATTTTGATGCATTTTTATGATTGTTTCACTCAGCTGTTCAAATGCACTACCAGAATATTGATGCAGTGAAATACTGATAATCATAGTAGGATCATATGTTATTACATTTTTCTTTTTTCCTACATAAAGCATATAAACATGTCATGCACAACAACAGACAGTAAAAATTATAATAATTTTTTGATTAATTTTGATATTTTATGGCCTTCTTATTTAGGCTGATCAAGAAAAGGCATTTGATATATTGCAATGTCTGCATGGGCATCTTTCTAAAAATGCTGGTCAGTATGAAAATTTATGCATATTAAACATGTAAAATAAATTTGAATTAGCAATTAATGATCTTTACAAGGATGTAAACTGTCCTGTTGCAATTTACAAACAATTTGATTAATATAATCTCCTTTAGGCCTGTTGATTTTCACTTCTGTCGAAGCAGTGTTTTTGATAAAAACAAGCCCAGTGTCATTAATGCAAGGCTACTATGATATGTCAAGTTTAAAAAGCAGTCATCACATCATTTCAAATTAATGTCATGCACACAATTGCAAACATCTCATCGGTCCTTTTTGGGAATAAAATAACCCTCATGTGGCAAACCACACAGGCGAATTCATTCAGTAATTCAGAACGGTAATTAAGAAGTGCCACAAAAATAGGTTTTTAAGTCTTCCTATTGATTAATATAATCACACCACTGTAAAATAAATATCATTGTTTTGTTTATGTGTATAAAAGGACCGCTCAGCAGGTCCTTTATCGGTAAACTCAGACATGTCAATGTCTGATTTGTCAGAACTATGGTCTGAAGCATTCAGTAAACAACTTTGTTATTTAACCTTCGCTCTATAAGTACTAGGTGTTACAATTTTTTCATGTTGCTGGAATTATGGGATCTGTCAGTTATCACAGATAATTGAAGCACATGCTTTGATATTGGTTGTGATGAACATCAAAGCACCCTTTTATGTAACCAAAAAGCACCTTACCTGTGCAATGAAAATCACTTGTGACTCAATTTTCGTGTGTCAAACAGAAAGGCCTGCTCATTAATTTCACAAATATACAGGCCTTCAATAATGGAAATGTTGGTGTTAACAAATTTTTAGGGCTCAGATGGCATTGCTTGCCTGAATCTTTCTATGCTGCCACCCATACACCAATATACAAATATATAGATAGAGTTTTGTTATTTGGGTAAATGCTTTAATTTCTTAAGACAAATAAACTTATATTGGTATATAATTGTTTTATTGGTATATTACAGGTTTGAAAGAGTGTGATTATCCAAATGTCAGGGATTCTATGAATGGAGAAAAAGTTGCTGAATTTGCAGATTCTTGTTTTTCCAATTTCCAGGTAGTCAATTTTTCATTGATATCGATGGAATAGAATAACCTTGTCTAATATCAGCTTAATATTAGTTTAGGTGGCGATGGTGTGCTATCCACAAAATGTAGCTTTTTAATATGAAAATGTGATAACCTTTTACATTTCATATGATTGTGGAAATGCTCAAGGAGTTTATCCCTTGTTCAGAAAAGCATACAATATTTTTATGAACCAAAGGATTTTCATGGAATTTACCTACAACTTACTGAACAAAATTGAAACATAATTTTAGAAAAATTATTAGTTGTAGCTCAATACTGTCTGCATGTGTACAACCGAGTGTAGAACGAACATAATCAAGAATAAGATAAAATAAATATTGCTTTCATTCTTTATTCTAAACGAGTTATTACAAAATTTGCCGATGAAATTAAAAAAAAATAATACCTTTAAAAAAAAGGGCCTTGGGCGTTCAAAATTTGAGACGAGCTGTCAATCACACGCCACAATGAGTGGGGCATGCTATTTCGTGATGAGTTTTATAAGCTTGACAGAAAAGCGATATCCATAATAACAAAACAATGAAAAGGAATTCAAGAAATAAATCATTCGCTTTCGAATTCTCCAATAAAAACAAAGGATATTCTTTTAAAAACTAAAGGTAATTTGAAATTAGTTAGTGCGGGTGCCTTTATTTGCGAAATTTCATTTTTTTAAAGATATTTGATTGTTGGTATTATTGTTGCCCTAACTGTATTGGTGTAAATATAATAATGTTGAACTATGGTCTTCCATAACTTCGTAGAAAGCATGAGAGATTGCAAACAGAAGAAATGTGCGCTGACAGATCGTTTCTACCTCGCGCGCAATTAGTCAAATTATCCTCTTTCTCAACATTGAAAACTAATATATGAGCAAGCGATTGATCGCTTTCCTCGCGATGTTTGGGCATGTGTCTGGGCGTGTGTGTGCTATCGAACGCCTCCCAGTGAAAGGTCTGCATTAGCCAATGGACATATCATTAGGGTTAAAGAGAAGGGTAGAATGAAATTTTTTGTGAATGCAAGGACATGACATTAAAAAATGCACTTCGTCTTCTACTATTTGGCTAAATAAAGAAATTATACCTATGGAATTTATGCCGCCAAAGAGAGTGTGACATATCCCTAATCAATTGTATTATGTCGAAAGTGGCATGGTCCCTAACGACCAGAAGAAATTTTTCTTAAAAATTTTATTCATCAAGGAACACACGGAAAATTACGAAAACAAAAAATTGTAAAGGCTTCTTTTCAGCGTGTGATAGAAAGGACACCTCGGACGTTTAGGCATGTGTTCATGCGTGCGCATGCAATCCCAGGACACGCCTTATATTGCCAGCACTGTAATATTTATTCTCGTAACCTTCATTACTTTTCCGGCCAGTTGCAGTTTCTGATTCTTCCTTACATAGGACAAAGTGATAAACTTTATGATATTCTTTCCTAGGAAAAGCTTCAAGATTACAAAAAACTTTCTGTCAGTGTGGTGCAGATGGCATTGAAGAAAGAATTTGACAATTTCTTTAGGTAACTTTTGATTTTTTTGCTACTTAAGCCTTGTAACGGGCATTTGAAAATTCATCATGAATAAATCAATTTGTGTATTTAATAGAAACAAATAGTGTTTTAATTAACAATTATCTTATGGAAATCAACAGATAATTGTATGTATTGATATAAAAAAAAAACTGCAGTGAAGCCACCATATAAGCTTTGAGACAGATGAAATGTACTGAGCATTATTTAGAGGTGTCTGTTGTGTAGAGGTGTCACCCCAAAGTAGTAGTGGGACCTGATTTTTAGTGTATTTAAATTGCCCTTTCTTTTTTCGAAGTTCTCCTTTACTTTATTTCTCGTTGAAGGATTGAGGATGCAAGATCCAACAAAACTGTTCCAGTGAATAAGAAGACATTATCTAAAATCATTCTTGCTTCAACAGTTATTGATAAGCCACTATCATGCAGATTAAAGCAGGCATTCCAACGTCTGTCCCAATACATCCTCATTGTTGTAATTGGTAAGATTCTTTATGTTCTTAAAATTCCATGATGATATAAAACTGTTTTTTTTTTCACTGTAGTAGATTTCTTTAGTGGAAGTTCTCATTTGGTTGTTAATAGCCATTTTCAATAATGTGAGTGATATTGATCAATGAGGCCAACGTTTGTATCTTCAGATAACTTTTTGTTAAGTTTTGTAATGTAAAGTTTCAAAATTGAGGATTGCATGGGAAGAAAATGTTGCTAAATATGAGTTATCAAGGAGTCACATTACTCAAGACATGCAGATTTCTAGCTGCATAAAATTAAAAAGCAAACAAATTGCTTTTTTGAACCTTTTCTTGGAAAAACTCCAAATGATAAAAGCTATGTAGTGATGTTTTTGCTGACACTTCACTTATCTGTAAAATGTATGCAATTTTTTATACCAAATTAGATCTAATGGAGACACTATATGGGAATGATTATATGGGATCTTTTTCGTAGCTCTTGGAATAGCACTACCAACATATTATGTACTGAAAAAACGTTGGATGATGGATGATGAAGATACTCGTCTTATGTTTATTTTTGTTGAGCGCATAATAGGTGAGTTTACATCTTCTGTCTAAACTGTCGTACTTGCAGAGTAAAGCATATTTTGAGACATACAGGGGTGCGTGTTTCGTTTCAATGCTTGCCCGATGATAGCTTTATCTATGTGATAGCTTTATCTTGGGCCCTTTGGCAGCTTGCTGGGATGATTAAGGCCTGAATAATCTCTGCCAATAAAACAAATGCGCCTTGTTTCACGCTTGACTATTTCGTACTCTTGGCATTTGCCTAGATATTCTTAACTTATCCTTTTTCTATTTAATTGTTTGCTGTGCAAACAGTCGTTGATCACCCTGGATATATTTGTTTTCAGAGACACTACGCAGACACTGTGAGGCTTGCAAGCATGATAAAGAATTGCCTGCTTACTTACCAATACCTCATGTACGTGATATGCTGATTCCACATAGACAAAGGTATTACTAAATCCTTTTAGTGTTTTTAACCTATGGTTCTTAACGTCATTCATGCTAGGCTAATTTGTTGTGTTGTGTGTTTGTGCAGTCATTGCTATCATGCTGGATCATTGACCATGTCCGAGAATCTTTTATATACTATGATTTGTGTTTGTACCTAGCATGCGAGCGGACGTCTTTCCAAACTTTATTGGGTCTAGATTGAAAAAATCTCCCGTACAAAAAAACTTAAAATTCTTCAGAAAAAATCAATCAAATAGTTGGCTTTTACCTAACAATTTTTACTGATTATTGATCCGCCTTTTTTGGTTTTTGCTTCTGTTTATTGTACAGTTACGTGGTATCTTTGTTGTGTTTTATCCACATTCTTTTTACAAGCTTGTATTTGTCATTATCTGCTATTTACAGTTGAAATTAAATTTTCACTGCCAGGCAGTCTGCCAGGCCGTATAAGGCACTAAAAGGCACCTACATCTTATAAGGAGTTGGCATGTTTGAAGAGAGCTTTTGTAGTAAGTAAAGACGAAGTTTTCAAAACTTCAATTTCTTTTCATTTTTGAGATATGAGCGTGTCAAGGCAAAACTATAACGTTGTAGCAGGAACCTGGTTAAAGTCACAGACTATTGTATGAGTAATAATTGTGTCATAGCTACCTTTAGAATCAAGCGTCGGTAAAGCCTTCGATTTGTGTTAATGGGAGCCTTTTGATCTCGTGGCAAGCTTCGTCCCAGGCCCTCATTTGGTGTCATTCTTTGGTCTGTGACTTTAAGCGGGTTCCGGCTATGACGTAATCGATTTCTCCCTTCACGCGGCCAAAACTTACAAAAGAAAATAGATATCGAAATTCTGTAAACGCCGTCTTCGCTTTCTACAGAAGCTCTTACCATACGTGCGAAAATTTCAGCTTTGTATTCCTAAAGTAACCACTATGTAAATCGTTGATTGGAAATCTTGGTTGCTTTCTTTTCAAGAAATACAAAACTGAGAGCATGGAATAAGGCTGTTGAATTTTTAAGCTCAACTGACTCGAGAATCCGTGTGGAAACTCAGAGAATTGCTGGAGAAGATTTTGAAGTATGGAGATGGATTGGTGTAATGACGTCGGACCCAAAAATCAAGGGAGCAAATAATCATTTGGTAAAAAAATACTTTTTGAAGTGCTTATTAGCCAATTCGTAGCGAGTTTTGTTGACAGAGCAAATTAATATTAATGTATTTCAATAGCCTTACCAAATAGAAAGACGAGAGAGAGAAATTCATTGTATATCGCAAATTCTCTTTTTAATTGCCAGCGGAGTTTCAGCACCTATATCGCAAACTATAGCTTCCCCTTAGCTGCAGCTTGCAAGAAATAAGACGATCTCTGTGGCCTTATAAAGTGCCATTCAATTTTCAAGGCTGACTTTTGTGTTCTTTTTTATAGGGACCTGAAGATGAAGGAGGGAAGTTTTGGCAAGGCCCAGGTATGTAATAAAAATTCCTGTTTTTATGTGTGTTGTCTTATATTGCGGATAATACAAACATGGATGTGAGTTTTCTAGGTTTTTTTCAACATGATGATGGTAAAGAAGTTTTGAGCGGCATTAAATTTTGCGCACTCAATTAAGACTTTAAGATATATGTAAAGTAAAGTAACAACTCCAAAACTGCAGTTCAGATTCCTTTTTCGTGAACGCTGGCAATTTCTAATTGCTATACACATCCCAAAAATGATAGCATCCAAAAAAGGATAGCATCCAAAAAGGATAGCATCCCAAAAAGGATAGCATCCAAAAAAGGATAGCATCTCAAAAAGGATAGCATCCAAAAAAGGATAGCATCCAAAAAAGGATAGCATCCCAAAAAGGATAGCATCCAAAAAAGGATAGCATCCCAAAAAGGATAGCATCCCAAAAAGGATAGCATCCAAAAAAGGATAGCATCCCAAAAAGGATAGCATCCAAAAAGGATAGCATCCAAAAAAGGATAGCATCCAAAAAAGGATAGCATCCAAAAAGGATAGCATCCAAAAAAGGATAGCATCCCAAAAAGATAGCATCCAAAAAAGGATAGCATCCAAAAGAGGATAGCATCCCAAAAATGATAGCATCCAAAAAAGGATAGCATCCAAAAGAGGATAGCATCCAAAAGAGGATAGCAGCCAGAAAAGGATGAAATATTGGTAATAAAAATTAATTTGTAAATACATTGCTTCTGTTTTTGACGGTTTGTGGTGTTCCTGCCCTTTAATATCAAAAAAGGTAGCATCAAAAAAAGGATAGCAGCCAAGAAGTAGAGATTATTGAAGAGGGGTGCAGACCTGTTTAGTAATATCTAAGATTCACTGGTGATTTACAGGAAAATTTAGAATGGTTTAGTTAAGAATATTTGTATTTATGTTTGCGCTCATTTAAATTTCAGCATTTGATAAGCTGGAAAAGGTTGTTCGTATGCCGATAATCACTCCAACGCCATGCCTCAAAATCAGATATCTTCATGAAGGCCCAGCGTATGTATAAAATTTTAACATCTCATATAAGTCGGACTGCTTAGAATTGCCTCGGTTATTTGGTGTTCTTTCTTCATCTAGTGCATGAAATAGCAAGTTGATATGCCTGTCCATCAATCAACCAATCAGTGCTATTTTAATAGTCCAGTTTACAACTGCTTGCAAATTCTATGCTGCCCATAAAATTTTCTAAAGGATTATTATTATATATGTATATTAATATCGCCTTACCTTTATGGTTAGATTTGATTGTACGATGTTAAATACTGCATTATTTTTTCAGCTTTACAATCTGATCTTTCTGTGCCAGTTCCCTGATGTTTGCTTTTTGACCTTTAAATATAAATCGCTTCTATCAAAGAGATGTTTCTCTTCTTACATATATTAAAGCATCTTAGCATCAACTTTTCATAATTTTCAGCGAGAAAGAAGAGGGCTGGGATCGTCGCGTTCGTGATGCTTTGCTGGAGAAATGCATTCATGATGGAGCTAAAATCTTGCATATTTATGTTGACTCTAGATCTCCAGAGGTATTTAGAGTGTACTTTATTTTATTTCTTCTGTTTTTTTGTTTCAATTTGTGGTATGTGAAGAGTATTGACGCATCTATGGGTGTATTTGAAAACGAATCAATTGCTTTCATAAGGTCAGCCTTTTAACAATAGATGCACTTTTACCGTCCACACAAGAAGATGAAAGCGGCGTTTTCAAAAATACCCACCAGCAAGAGCATTTGCAAAAAGATTTCTATCACCGTTTCCTTTGTATACATCTGGACAAAAATATATAAAAGAAGACGTTTTCAAATGAACACTTTTAGATGAAGCCTACCCCTAAATATTGTTAAAGGGTACGCCCTAATTGAGTTTGACCCACCGTGAATTTCTGAACAAACCTGATATAACGTCAGTTAGTCAATTATAAAGTTGCAATGAGTTAAGATTTCCTCTTCAAGCAAATCGAGGTGCTGATAGACGAGAAATTATCACTTGACAAGCTCTTCAAAAACCTCGATTTCCACTCTCCATTGCATCTCTGCAAGTGAATTGGTATTCTTCCAGCAGATTATTTCCAGGCAAGACTTTAATGCTGAATACTGCCTGGGATTGACTTTTACAAATTTTCGGGTTTCTCAGACAGTGGTTTCTACCAATTCTGTGCTTGGGTGGCCAACCATTGTGCATCAAGTTACGGCCTGTTGTGTTACTGATCTTAACACCACTTTGTTCTGCAGTTAATGCTTTTGAGGCAGAATGAAAACAGGCCTTCACAGAGTGTTACTCAAACAACCTTTATTATGGTGACAAAGCTCATATTCTCTTGGTTCTTTGTTCAAATCAGCAAGACATGGCATTGTAAAAGCATCTTTCAAATCCTCGGGCATCATGTCAGTGAACAATAACGCATTTGCCCCTGCCAGAACTCTCTTAAACAATGATATTCCTTCAAGCCCATCAATGAGCAGCATCAACTGGGATGTAAGTTAGGGGACAAAATTACATTATAGGATGATATGCATATATGGAGCAGTTGGAGGCAGAAACTCAGCCATCAGTATAAAGTCTGTATGGGACAAGGGTAGAGGAGAGGTACGATGAGTAAAATAATGCTATCTACACAGCTTGGGAGGTCCTAAATTTGGAAAATTTCGATAACAATAAAGTTCAAGTCTGGAAGATCTCTTCCCAATAATAGCAAATGTTCCTTATTATCCAAACTAACAAAAATAGAAATACAATCAAGCAAAAAGTAACATTGCCTAGGCATATGACGGCAAAGGCAGCACTGAATAAACTGGAGGCAACGGATGTGGACAATGTAGAGTAAAGCTAGTGAACAGGGCAGCAAAATAAAATCAGAGGATCCGAAGAAAAAAACGAGCACAAAACCGTTATAAATCTGAAGAAATAAAACAAAACAAAAACGACGCCTGTTGACGCAAAAAAGGTGTTTCCAGATTGCATGATTTTTAGTCTAGTCAAGCTGCTGCCACATGGATTATTTCTCAATATTTCGTTTCAGGGTTGCGTTTATGTGAAATGTGACTCTCTTGATTCCGCTGGTAGTTCATTTAGAAGTATTTACGGCAATTGGTTTGCTGGTGAGTAGACAGACCTCTTGAAACAAGATGATAATTTTGGAGTTTCTAATCTCATTATGTAGTTAAAGGCTAAATGATATTTGTGTATTAGAACCGATCGAGGACCCAAAATAGAGTGATGCAAAATGGAGTAAAAAGCAGGCATGCTGTCCCGTAAATTGGTGCAATAAACCATGAATGAACTTTGAAATTTTTAAACGGTAATTTTGTTTTCATAAATCCTCCTCCTAAAAAGTATTTCATAACGTATTGATTGTCACATCAACTTAATTAAATCCCTCCAGCAATTGTCCAGAAACCAACAAATGCTAAACAATGACAAATGCCTGTTAGAGTTACGTCATACAAACGCGTAGTTGCTCAGAGCTGGACGATCTTGTCATTTCAGCTAAATCAAAGTACTCAATATCATTTTGTTGCTTTTATAGGACGCCTTGTGATTGTCAAGTTTGTGACACTCGCACGATACCATCAGCGCTTTCCTGAAGCTATAACATCGACGCAACCCTTGAAGCCATCTGGTGAGTTTTCCTCTTCTTTGGGTTGGAACAGCTCTGCTGAAGATGCAGAACAGAAAAAGATTAACTAAAAAGCCCTCTGGAATACTGCGTATTGATTGAACTGCTACAAAGCTGGTATCATCTGAACTGTACAGCTATCTCATTGCCTATGTGTTTTTACAATGTCACTTTGATAAAGCTCTTTCTATTGGTGATCAAAGCACTTCCTGGAATATCCGAACTACCGTATTTTAAGGTAGACAAAGACATATTTGTATCAATTTGCCTCTTGAAGTTGCATATGTACCGACATAAGAACATTTCAGGCGGACAGTCAGGCATGTTCTGGATGATCTTTCAGTAAGTATCAGGAGCAGCGGAAAACATTTATGTCAAGAATGTAAAAAAGCTGAAAAATTGTGTATAAAAAATCTGAACCTCTCTGAGCTGATGTATGGTAAGTGTTAACCCAAAACAGCCGTTTCCGCTTTGAGACATCCATTCGAATATTTAGAGAATAATTCTTATAGAGTAAGTCCTCTTCCTAGTTGTATCTTATTAGCCAGTAACTAACATAGTCGAATGGTCTGTTTTCAAGGGACCAGTGTCTACCCCTGTTAAAAGAAGACTCATTTTGGTCTAAAGTGTTAAATTCCAGGCGCACGTTCTCAAGCGCATCATCCAGCTGTGTCTCCACTATTTTGTAATCGCATTTGATAGGCAAATGTTTGAAATTACTAGTGAAATGCTCTATTAGATTTTTCATGGTAAAAAGAGGAACGGCATGGTACTGTTGTGAATCACATTAATGCAGAACTTTCTGAAAACGCCTAAAACGTCTCATGTAAGTGACAAATCAAATTACTGCCTAATTGCTAATGAAAGCAACACCTGAATTTGATACTATAGACGTAGCGTGTGAATCTTCATATACCTTTCATGACTGCTGCTTATTACAGCAAATCGCAGCAACTGTCTTTGATGATTGACACCTTTGCGTATCCCCATAGTACTAAATCACAATGTATATCTTCCAGTGAATATTGCCAATATCTCCCATTTTCGTGGAAAGTTTCCTCCCCGGGACACTGCCTTCGCTGCTTAAACATTTTAGCACGCCAGTAATTAGTTAGTAATTATCTTTCTAGGTTGATAATCAATTTTCGTTATTTTACATTTACTTGTTAAACTTCGTGGTTCATTTGTTGTAAACGTTTTAGATAGATATAACCTGTTTTAACAAAAAAATGATAGTTTTTACTTCATGAACGTTTCCTAATGAAAAAAAACATAAATACATTTAGTCTAAAGTCTTACGCTAATGTCAGACGATGCTTTGCAAGACATTTTATTAGTTAGCGAACCTAATTTCTGTACAGCCAGCTTTTTTTTAGCTAATCAACGGCCTCTCCCTTAAAACACCAGTAAATAAATTGATTTTCGCCAAAGATCTCATATCTTTTCAAATTGCGAAGTCCCTCCTCAAATATTCAGAAAAACCGTTCTTCTTTCATATCAGTAGCATTGCAAACAATTTTGGTTCTTATGCTTACTTCTTTGAAGCAACAATAGTTGTAGCTACTATTGAAAATTGGCCTAGAAGCTCCAACACTTTTGGCAGCCATTGTTGATAGTGTGTTAGTTCTACAATTCTAACAGGCCTTATGGCCATGCTGGCGTTGATCTAGTTGAAAGAGGTAAAAATTTTGTTTTTT
Source organism: Chrysaora fuscescens (assembly GCA_009936425.2). Lineage (NCBI taxonomy): Eukaryota > Metazoa > Cnidaria > Scyphozoa > Semaeostomeae > Pelagiidae > Chrysaora > Chrysaora fuscescens. Next base: position 5,414 of record JAACYV020208978.1, on the reverse strand, counting down.
AAATCATTCCCCTCCAACAAACGGCATCAGTTACTAATTTGGTTGTCAAAATTACAGTTTACAAAGATACACAATTGTTGTTATCGCTTCCTATGACTTGTAGATTTATCGATCGCTTCGTTTGTTCAGTTCTGTTGCAAATTCTGCAATTTACTATCACAGATTTTAATTTACTTTGCTTTAAATTTTCTGTGCATTTTTTATGGATATTTGAACCGTTCGATTTGCAGTTGTTCTTAGTTTTTCGTGTTCTCAAAATTTTCAAGCTAAACGATAATGATCATTAACATACTGTAATCTAATCGAAAGGATTTAGCATTTCATTATTTTCTATTTAATCAAATTGTCTCCAGCTCACGTGACTGGACTCTATGTGACGTCATATTAGTAGCAAGACAACTTGATCGGAGAATCTTTGCAGCAACTACAGGAAAAAAATTTGTCGTGTTGGCATGTCCGCGTGGCTCTTATAACCACCATAAGCTACTGAAAGACATGTTAAGAGAGGTATTGGAAAACAAAACGTCACTCAACGTTGCTAGACGCATCTACCGCAACGAATTGAAACTTGGAGTTTATATCCCTGAATGCAATATGTGGCAACAAATAAGAAAAAAGAAATGGACTGACAGCGAAGATGATACACCTTTATATCCACAAGAAAAACTAGAAAGAATGCAGAAGTATACCAAGTCGCTAAAGACTAGAAAGGCAAACCCATCAAAACAAGATGACGTTATCAAAGCATCAAAATGCCCATTTTCTACGTTTGATCCACGTGCAAATCGATTGGCAACCTTGTTTTCTGTTTATGCCGAACAAGCATCCGATAGTTATAGAAAAGCTGCAAAGGGAAGGAGTTTTTTGCCACCTTTAACTCAAACGCTGAAGGCGTTGAATAAAAGCCGCTGGAAAGAGGTTCGAATGAAACAGCTTGGCGAAGAATCACCCCAAATGCAAGGCCATGAAAACACTAAGACCTCTTTGCCTAGATTAAACAGTGACAGACTTGCATACGTGTAACTGAAAGAAACCCCAATATACTATAGTAAACATGATTTTTACTCTGTTATACCAAATTTCGGTATCTTTGTTTCAATTTACCGTTGCAGTCAGCAAACAATTTTTCTGTCATATTTGGCTTACAATTATTATAATCATCCCTTTTGATGACCATTTTCTGGATGTATAGTTAAGCTCATATTGAAAGTTGCATCACTGCATAATGCAGTGCTAAACTGCAGAATAACTCAAAGTTCCTCAACTGCGATCGAATAATGCTGGTAAGTGTAAATTTAGTTCAGCACGCACAAATTGCGGCGTTAACGGAGGCCTGATTTTTTTGTCTCAACTCACGACCATGACTTGTTAAGTAAGCACAATATTTGAGACTAGTGGATGGGTCGTTTTTTGGTCTTCTGTGCAAGGGGTGGATTGTTACCAAGTTAGAATTATTATATGTATTTTAAACGCGCTCGATGCCGCTAGGCGCAGAGGTTCGCATACCTCTTGATCAGTGGTATAACGGCACTGAACTTTTTGGATTTTCTTACCAATACTCAATATATAAGGTAGAAAATATTATTTTTTAAACAGCATGGACCATAAACCGTCCCTGGACATTTGCTTTGAGGGGAAACTAGTCAAAGAGAAACTAGGTTGATACACTTTGGGT
>JAACYV020208867.1:0-15204 GCA_009936425.2 Chrysaora fuscescens | reverse complement strand
TAGTGACGCAGTTGCAAAGCACAAATAATAAAAAGCAGCACGTTTTGAAACCCTGATGCAGTTGTATCATCTCTGCACTTGTTCAAGCATTTCTAAAAGAGCATTTTTGGAAGACGTAGCTAACAGCCCCATGTGAGAATAAAACTGGTTAAAATACAATTGAGATTGCTTTCAGGATGAAGTGATAATGACTGGTCTCCAACGCCTAATCTACTTGGCTTTAGCACCAGTTGCTGCTTACTGTTTATTGCTCAGTGTTTGTGATTGTATTGCCTAATCAAGCAAATTTTCAACGGCAGAAATTGGCAATTTGCAGTGCAGCCAATTATTACACTTTTGGCAAGGAAAGTGTTTATATGTTCCTACATATAAGTATATATGCGTTCCATGAGCACCCCTACTTCGTGTACTCATTCTTCCCACCTAAAAAGGTAACTAACTAAATAAAAGCAGCTCATTTTCTTAACGTTAATGCCGGTAGGTATAAAGGAGAGACATAACGCACGATCATAAATATATTTAGAGAAACCGGTGAAGACTAGAGAGAATTAATATAATACAATACTAGTTAAATTCAGCTTCAAAAAACGCGGCGCGCCTGCTAAATAATGAATCAAATAAAGATTTGACAGAAGAGTCATCAACATACAGTCAATCTATGAACCTGTGCTCACCCAATGTAACATTTCAAGAAAACGTACCTTCGTATCTTTCAATCAGTTTAAGAAGAAATCCAAAAAGGGCTTCGTAGTCTTTACTGAAAATACCTTTAAAAAAGGCATAATAATAATAATCACTTATGGTTAGAAGAATATTATATGACCTTGTAGCTCTGTAGAATTAATAAGTATGGAAATATTAGCAAACAGCAGAGTTTCCAATCTCAGTCAGAATATAACTGTTTTGTTGAAACTAATTCGTTAAGTGAAGTAAATGCAACATTGGTGAAATATTGTAGAGCCAATGAGCCAAATCAACTGATTTAATATATTGTTATCTATAACAATAAATAGTAAATACTAAGTGCCTCACTGACATCAAGTAAGTAAGCTTAATATATACTTAATAAAAGAAAACAGAAAACTATGTAAGAACAAATTGAAACAAAACGCTATAGCGATGTGAACAAACGGAATGGAAACTAAGAAATTGAATATAAGCGGAGAGAAGAACAGATAATTGCACTGAAAACAAATCGAAATTGTTGCTTAAAATTCCCAGAAAATGACTGGTAGGCAGGAGGATAATAATATGCTAATTTTGTTTATGCAAAACATTCTGATGATGATGGTCTTTCAGTCTCTTATTTACCCGCGGTGAACTAGCTAAGGTTACCCAGTAACCCTGACCAGATTTCAATATTAAACAGCCCAGGTTAACACGCTTCACCTTCACGAGAGGCAAGAATCAACTACATTGTATATACAGGAAGCAAAGAGCATAGCAATACAAAAAAAGTAGCATAAACTAGCCTACCAATCCAGAGTTTATCTACGAGTCTTGAAGCAAAACTGTTGATGTTTGAAGCGAATTTCGATAGCAAACTGTGCTTAGAAGATCCACTTTGCAATAAATTTCCATCAAGAACACCATTTATGACAGCCAACAACACCGATGATTGGTAATCTTTGACGCAGTTAGCACTTGCACTTGGAGGAAACGCCTGCAAATAGAACATATGACTTCTTTCATTCATCTTAACAATAACATATCCAGGGTAAAGAAATTTCTCAAATTCTAATAAACTGCACAATAGGTCACCATTTCAAAACACCTCAAACAATTTTTTTATTAAACTTACCTACTTTGTATAAGTTAGGCACTTCGTATTTACTATTTGTTGTATATATTTAGTGTATATTTAGTATATATTCATATAAGATTAATTTTATTGAGTTGATTTGAATCATTGACTCTACAATATTTTACTTAATATTGCATTTTTATTTTGAATAAGGGATGAGGACTTAGAAACAGAAGAAAAACAAAGATCAAGAACCAACGAATTGATAGGCAAAGCAGCAAGGTTGAGGCACAGTAAAAAATAACAATGGTGGGCTTACTTCCAGTACTACGTCCAGCAAGTTATATGATTTCCCCGTTGATAAAATCATCCCATCCATCAGAATATGTCTCAAGAATCCAATGACACGCAGTCGGCAAGGATGAGTTGTTATTGTCAATTCTTCAGGAATAACCTCATCCTTGGATTCATTATCATCCTGTGATGAAAGAAAATCATGCCTTGGTTTTAATTCAATATTTTAAACAACTAACTCATGTTTGTACGATTAACTGGCGTGCAGAGGACGAAAAGTATAAGGCAGCTTGAAAATAACTGGATTTAGGCTATGTTTTATTGTTAAGACCAAGACGGGCTTTTGCCTAATTACAAATTAAATACCAGAAATAAAATTCAAGGAAAAGCCCATTTTGAGGAGAAGGTGCTGATTGTAATTAATAATGTGACTAAAGCAAATGCCTCTAGAAAAGCATTTATGATAAAAATATTTATTTGAAAAACTTCGACGTAAAAAAAAGTCACTGGAACAACTGTAAGGTAGTAAAAAGGATGAAAACAAAAAAAAACCAAGAATACCTCTGAAATCTCTTCGCTTGGCTCAAATGGATACAACGTGGCTGAGAGGTACTGAAGAAATTTCTTATCAGTACAAATAGCAGTGAACGGCTTAATGTTAGAGTAGAGAAACTCCAAAAATTGAATAATCACAGCAGGGACTGAGAGTGGCTCATTCATCTTTTCTTTGACCTTGTCGTCTGGTATCTGAAAAACAATGCTATTTATTAATGTATCAGGGATTCAATTTTGTATAGGATAGGCGAACCATGGTCAGTTAACCATGCTATAAATGAAGTAACATCATGATGATAAGATAAAGCAAATGCATGCTAGTCTGCCTTTGATCCGTATTTTATATCAAACTTTGCATTGATAAGCTATATACAGCTATGACTCAGATAAAGAAAACTTTTTATAAATTTGATCATTGAAGAGAAGAAGATTCAAGCCATAAATATACTAAATTTCAGCCACGATATTCCGAAACTGGTAGCACTCAAGTCATTGCTTCCTTATTTAATGCACCTATTTACCGTATACATGCAATCGTGTCAAAACTATGAGAAACCAGGAATTTTCACTACCGCGAAAGAACTGTTGAAAAGGCCAGTGGACTATACGAGAGAGCCGTAAAAAGTGTATTAATGAAGTAGAATTCTGTATATTCAACGGGCTCATCGAAGTGTATAGATAGAATATAGCTATAAATATGATACGATATTTAGAAAGGTAGAAAACCGATTAAACAAAGAAGAGCTAAGGTACCTCTTGCATGATTTTTCTCAACATATGAAGAAGGACGAAGGCCGCCTCTTGACAATGTATTTGTACAGAAATATTTTTACTAGGTGTCGGCCAAAACATGAAATAGAGGTTTTCGAGAGAGATTGCGAGGCCACTTGGTACATCTAAAACAAAATAATTTACTCCTTTGATAAACGTAGATGTCAAAGTGAACTCACAAGATGTGAGTGGACACGAAAAAACAGTACAATTACATCAAAAAGTTTGCTCATATCTAAAATAATGAAACTAATCACAAATCAAATCAGTTATATCTAGTTATAAAGAAGTAAATACCACATCGGAATGAAATAATGATTTGTAACAATACTAGGATTCGTGCAGTCTTGTTATTGGTAATTAACTAACAAATTGGTTAATTATTGAAAAAGATATTATTAAAGATATCGTTGTTTATATCTTTGGAGAAGATATTACACTTATTTTTCATATCGAAATTTGTCAAACTAAATAATGAATGTAGAAAGATTGCTACTATTGAGAGCACTTACCAGCAATGGGATATCCAAGTAGTAAAGCAAAAAGGAGATAATAGATTTCTGCAACATCAGTGTGATCTTCTAATAAATTCATCAGCATTGAGAAACCCTTCACGTTGCTTGCTTTATTATTTATCTCAAGGTCATTAGCATTTCCTTCTGAATCAGGGACAGCAAATCCTTGAGTAGAATCAGAAAATGAGAATTACCTTTAAATATTTTATTTTGATCGCTGATTTTCTGCTGCTCTGTATCTCACGAAAATTAAGTAAAATCTTTTCACAATGTTCAATTTTTTCTCTCGCTAAAGTTCAAATTCAAATTAGTTCAAAACAACAATAACAAGGATTGATATAACGTTTGATATAGGAAACTAATAAAATAACAATATCTATGACAATTAATGACGAGGAATGATGCTGCTTAGGACGCTAAGGGAACCGAAACGGGTTTTCAGCTCAGCGGCCTGTATACTAAGAACACTTACAAAACGTTTTCTTAATTAAATTTGAAAAGTGCATTAGAGTGATTTATCTGTTTAAAGGCAAGACTGAAAAAATTGCATTAAAAAAAACTACATCATAACTATTAATTTTACCTGCGGCATACTTGGTTCTTCTATTTGTTATCACTTGGCAACCTTTTAGCCAGCCTCCATTTGACGTCGCATTTTTGAACGACGTCATCGATGATGCATTATGCAATATTGTGAAGAGTATTATCACCCCTCGGATAACCGTTTGTTTGTGCACGTGACCACGTAAAAACAGCATGATCCAATCAAAACCAAGAATTTCGTGAATTTGCTCGCAAAAACTGAATGAAAATTTAAACAAACAAATAATAGATATCGTCTAATATTTAATAGATATCGTTGACATATCTAAAATTTAAGCATCTGCAACGTAAAGATTATTTTTGAAAACGGCTAAACAGTTGCTATCATTACTGCTATTTTTCAGTCCCTAAATTTTGTTACTAATAAGCGAAGCAAAACCTTTCACGAATAAAAATCATGGAACCAATGGTAATTGGTGAAATGAAAATTAATAAACCAACCTAAAATCGATGCCATTGTTCTGAGGACCATGAAGCAGGTGAAGAAGCGTATCCAACAAGATGTTTCTCATTTTGATAATATCAGGTCCGGTTTCAAATGATTTGCATGATTCTTCAGATGGAGTTAGAAATAAAATATCATCAAGGTTAATTTTGTTTTCGTTGCACGAGAAGCCAGGGAGACTGCTTGCTAAGAACTGACCAAACCTGGAAAATTTACAGCAAAACTGATTTTACAAAATGTATTTCAGGTACTTGTTTGGCTGAGCAAGCAGCAGATTGAAGGCAGCTAAACTGGTTGTTTCTTATCCCACGGTCTTGCTTATTATAAGGCATACTCTTGCGAAGCTAATAAGCGGTCAATGCTGCTGTGAAGTGTCATGCATCTGTTCTCCGCTGTTATTGGCAACCAGTGATATAGTGAAAGTATAACCAATGTGACTACGGTATAACTAAACCACAATTTGGGGGAATAAAACCTTAAAAAAACCTCGCACTTTGTGGAATGAAATAGAAAATGACATTGACGGAAGTAAGCGGGCTCATCGAAGTTTTTTTTTTTTAAGGTAGAGTTGAAAAACTGATATAAAACTACTTTACCTGAGTAAGTCTGAAACTCTTTGGCTTTGACAAAGAAGGACGAACATGACATTGGCGATGACTCTGAGGGTTGCATCTGGTGGTTTACCATCTTGCAGGAGAAACAGCAATTTTGGAAGGCAATCCAACCACCGCAAACAAACAGCATTCTTTCCACACTCACTACAAACAACAATAAAAACAACAATATTAATAAATCATGTATATAGGAGACAGCATTGAATATATGGCACAGATATGACAGACAAATAGCGACATCAAGATCTGTTGTCGATCTTTTTCCAGGGCCCAGATGTAAAAAGCGCCCGCATATTTGAAAGTTCAAAAATTGAATTGAAACCAAAGAAATGAAGGAGGAAATACTCACGCTCCTTGCGTTAACAGCTCATAGAAATGACAGAAAAGGGATTTTTCCAATTCGTTAAGAGCACTGTGCCAAATCTGAAATAGAAGTGGGCTTAGTAAATTATGGAATTCTATGAATAGCAAGCAGTGCTGAACCAGGATCAACCAAGAGTTCGTAACTTGACTTATCAAAGATTTCAAGATGAGCAGCCTCGCAGTCACGCATAACGCAAAAGATAGAACACAAAAGATAAAACAGGCATGACATAAAGAATGCTATAAGGAATGCTAACCTCGTAATCACACAGCAAGTCATTGAATGCAATTACATTGGGAATGCTTCCAAGTTCTTGATCACTCCTTACAGTGCCAACCAAGGAAAAGATCAGATGAAGAATATGCGTGTTCAACAACCGACTTTTCTTCTTCAGCAAATACCCAAGCACCTGTTAAGGGGTGAAAGAAAAATAACAATGCTATCATATCAAGATACTAATTCACAACTACATCATAATAATTTCATTGCATCTACACAGTGCTGTTCTCTTATGGTGTGTGTGGTCACCTCCTGCGTTGAGAGCTATTCAGTGGATTTATCAAGCACTGCGTTTTGTGTTGGCATTGGATGCCTCTGTTGAATTCTGCTTGTTGAATGGCTCTTATAACCATGTTTTGCTTCTCTCGTGCGTTGTATAACAAGGTCAAAGTACTCCTTTTGAATCTCGGATGATTATTAGAGAGCTTGCTGCCAAACACAGTCTTAAGCAATATTAAGTTGTATTATGCCGTCGTTCGTTTATCATTGTATCAACCGAGTATGGAACAATAAAATTAATATATTACCTGATATCCTTTGATGCGCACCATTTCCCTTCTTGCCAATTTGCTGCTTTGCACAATGCATGTCAGTGCCTTCAGTGACGCATACAGCTCTTCAAGATTGGTAGCCATGGCGACCAGGCTCAACAGAATAGACATTCCCCCCACTGACATAGCAGCTGATGCGACGTCATAGGGACAAAATGTTCTAATACCTGTTGTTCCTACAAGAGCAGCCCCTATTGATCTAGCAGGACCTTGAAAGTAGAGTGCGGAGTTGTATATGATAGAGACTGGCGTAAATCTGTCGTCTTCTAAGATATATGTCTAGGATAGCAAAAAATTGCGTTAAATGCAAATAGAGAGGATTGCAAAAGCATAAGTAGAGCAAATGATTTACGACTGGAACCACTAAAGGCAAAGTATGCAAATATTTCACGCTGATAATCTGGTTTCCTCTAATGTTTATAGGCTTAATGAAAATGAACAAGCTGAGGCGTCTTTGCAAATAATTTTGACTATTTTTTGTTATTTAATGCGAAAAGCATTTCAAAAATAAAACAATGGAAAGTCTAGATACTGACCTCTTCTGACAAAATTCGAGCTTCGTGACTCGAGTATTGTGACTTTAATTTTGCCAAAGTGACAGATGATATGTTGCTAGCATTAAAAACGAATGTCACTTTGTCTTCGGCAACCAAAGCAGGAAATACCTCTTCGTTGCCACTTTCCTGTGGTATTAAAATCAAATGATGGAAAATCAGGTAATCAGTGGATGATTTTCATACGTACGCAAGGTAAGTTTGTTGTTTAGAAATGTGGAGTATCTATTGCTTAATTGTCGATGCACCTATCTTGCTCTGTGTCAATGGCCACAAGACTGAGAAGCTCATTTGAATGATAAACTAATACTTGTAATGGTACTATTCTTCTTTTCTATTTTCCATAAAATTCCCAATACCAAATGTGATGCGCAGTTGCTGGTGTGGTTGTTTCCTGCCTCATTGTATGCACCACCCATTATTAATACGTCACTCACCTCGTAATACTCACTGACAACCGGAGCTTGGAAACATCCATTGTAGCTAGGACCAAGTTTATGAATGATGCCAACAGCCTCGTCAGTTAGTGGTTCTTCTAGAAGACAGCTCGGACCTAGCCTCCAAATTAGATCGGAAATGTGGCAATTATTCGAATGAGTGCCAAACATTGCAGAGATTCTTGATGACGCAAGATCAACGCCAGATGGTGCTCTAGATTCGATGTACCGAAACTGCGAGAAACAATCGGACATGTATTCAATATGGCTTATCTGCTGCTTCATACTGTCATGATGCAAATAATTCAGCCTGAACAATGTTGTTTATTTTAAGAAAGAGGAATCGCAGCTATCCCCTTTATCTCAACAGACCTTTGGAATTTTACAGGCTATGGTTTCACTGGGTGAAGTAGTCTGGCAAAAATCGATATTTTGATTGATACAATGAGGACGAAACTTTCGACGGATATAGGTTCGTCATCGATTTTGTGAATTCAAAATCAAGCAGTTTAGTTGGCTGGGCGAAAAAGTTTAGCCCATGCATTTGGTTAATTCTTGGCGTTTTTTTAAATACTAACACACCTTATCTATATATAAAAAATACTAAGAATTGGGAAAAATAATCGTTTTTCTAATATAAGCTCCCAATTCCCGGGCATTTACGTTATTTTATGTGAATTTGATACTCTTCTTAAAAGAATATGCCTTGTTTTGTAATTCTAAACGAGTTAACTTGAAACGAGGTAACGATTATGCACTTCTAATATACAAGGTTACGGATAAAACTAGGCGGAAGACAATTTATCAGGCAGAATACGGTTGGTTGGGAAATAATGCCCATGATATCTAAGAGCTGAAAATCGTGGCAAGCAATAAAAGGCGGCAAATACCCGAACAAGAAAACCTGAAAAGAAGGATGAATAATTTAATTTTTAGTTCAATTCGCAAATTGCCTAGCACGTATTAAGGTAAACCTTTGAGTGAAATTAAGACTATAAAAAACCAAAGTTTCATGGGGAAAGCATTTGGCCAGATTCTGCGAATAAAACATTTGCAAAAACGTAGACCATACGTGTCACTATGGCTTCAATTTGTTGACACCGCTGCAAACCAAACAAAATGTTGGCAAATTCAGATTGAATTAGTGAGTCTGTGAGCTGCCCTACGAACAGTTCTATCAAAAAGACAGCTGACCTTAACCTCAAATATACCAGTTCTAGGAGGAATACAGCTATAGGGTAAATCTAAATTCCTTTAAGATTGTTTAGCATTCCGACAAGCACGTTTATAATTGTGTGTTTTTATAATTATTTCTAAGCCAACTCGCTACTAATGCCCTTCAACGTCCTCTTCTTCTGTACATATATATAATCATGCAATCGAATACAAACAACACAAACCTTTGAAGTGCTGACCACACATAGACCATTGACATAAATTGATGCAGTACTTTTGCGAACCACGCTTTTATTTAGGACAACACAAAGATGATTCCAATTTCCCTCTGTAAATAACTCGTCGTGTTTTGCACGCAGGTCTGCAGCAGCCCTTCGGAAACCAAGGCGCCCCCCAGACTCCCCATTTTCATCTGTTGTCACCTATAAAAATGATAACATGTTTTATTCATCAATTTCTGCTGTCCTCAAGAAATCCCACGACTATTAAGAAGCCTTAATTTACCGGTGACACATATTAGTTTTACTAACACAAAGCTATTGCCAGGCATTCTTGCTCCTACTTTAGAGCAACACAAAAACAAGAAGACAAAGTTTAAAAAATCAACGACTGGAAATTGAAGTAAATTGTGCAAACTCACAACTATCTCCTTTGTCTCTAAATTGAGATAAATTGAGAAAATTTTTGATGCAAATTTTCTTGGAGGATTATTGGAAGCCCATCTCTTCTGGACGTCAAACAATCTCAAGATGTTTGCTGACGACGATGTTGGTAGCCTCTCAATGAAAATCCAAGCTGCGAAAGTGAGACCGATTGGCGGAGGAAAGTTTCGGTCTGTAGTATTCAAATTAGCTGCAGGGCTTGAAGAGCTGACATTAATGATTTCAGATGGGAAAAAGCTTTGTCCACTGAAAGACGCTGAAAATAGTGCAAAAATTGAGGTTAATGCTCAATGTGTGGCCTCATTTGGTTAGTTTAAATTTTATTTTCATTATAGGTTTGAATATTAGCTTAAGGAATAGTACACTGCACTTGTATGTGCATACTTGACCAGGGGGTTCTTGACAATGAATATAAGCTCAAAATGAAAATTGAAATAATGAACCCTACTACTTTTGAAGACTAACTGTAACTACAGACTCAATCATAACTTAAAATAGAAAAAAAGAACTACTTAGTTGGAAATTAAAAGAGTTGATTAAGGAGTCAAGGTTAATATAGAATACCTGATGAGCCCATTGGAGCAATAGAAGAGATAAAGAGATAGCCGAAGCCATCGTAACTCATGTCAAATTCGACAAATGCAGGTTGTTCGCAGGCTGCAACTGATAGTAGATCACGGGGTGTTGTCAAGGAGACCAAACACTTGATAATGTTTTGCGATGGAGGCTCACCTTCCAGCCTCTCACAATACCTTGCTATTTCAGCCTCGAAATACCTGTGTAGGTAATCTTCCTCAGATTCTACATCATCACTAGACAACAACCTGGAGCTCTCTAAACTATCTGACCTTGTGACGATCCGACCAGTTGTCTGTTGATCCGGGCCGGTGAATTTTCGAGATCCTTGTGAAACAGTTCTTCTGGCTTTGTCTTTTTTTTGCTGCTTCGGTTTGTCTTCGCTTGAATAGGCCAGTGACTTTTCATTTTTATCAATGTCTCCTTTCGGAATAGCGATCGCGTTTGAAACAGTCATACCACTTACTGCATTGTTTTTATTTTGTTCACCAGGTACTTCGGCATTAATGTCACTCTGCAATTTACCATTTCTGTTAACAGTTAAGGTCTTTTCATCTTTCAAATTACCGATTTCGCTATTGCTTATTATGTCAGTTTTAGTTTGAACTGGACTCGAAGATCCTTCCGCCAATCCAACTTCATTTGAGGAATCGCCAATTTGGCAAGTAGAAGATTCGCTGAGTTCCTGCGAATTAGAATATTTATTGGATTGTTTTTCGGAAATTAATGTTGATGATCCCTCTTCTATTGTCAATGGACAACAAACGCCCAACTGGTCTCCATTTTTATGATTTACATCTTCTGCTTCAACCAGACATTCATCACGAGAGTTCAAACTCTTGCTATCGGCAGAAGATTCCGTCGTCTCGCTGTCCTGCCCATCCAGGTCTATAGCAGATGACAGGGAAATGCTATCTATACGCCTGGAATCGATCTCTGTTGAATCACCACTAACGATATTATCATCCGAATTCTCATCAAGATAAGAGTCAATCTCATTCTCTTCTACAAAGACAGGCGTTGCCCGACCACTGCCACATGAAATTCGGATATTTCCATCCAAAATACGCAACGACAGTGCACGCTGTCGATTTCTTTCATCAAGGTTTAGACTTTCATTTAAACTCATATTTAATTCGATATTGTCAGTCTCATCATAGTCTGATGATATCTTTCTTCTCTTTGAACGAAGCATTGCATATGGAGAACTACAGCACAGCGGTGATCCCAGTCTTAAAAACGTCCTGAAAGAAAAAGAAATTTGAAAAAGAAACAATAGATACATGCAAATGAGTTCTGTACCCTTTTTGGTCACCTTGATGCACCCCAACACCGTTAAAACGGAGATCCAAATAGAGAAACAGCTATGATATAGCAAATATAGTTATTTCAAATGCCAAATGCCGAAATATTTTTACCGGAAAACGTCAGGCTCTACAGACTGCGACGTCAGCCTTTCAAATAACTTTGTCATGGCAGCATTCAGAGGGTGATCGTCGTCCATGAATGCTTCTTTGCATTTGTTTAACAAGAGCAGAGGGAGGCCAACCTCGCATAGCATCTGCTGATTTTGTTCAGAACCTAAAATGTTTTGCAGTTGACTTATGACATTGACAAGTACTCTGGGCAGCTCCTAGAAAGGAAAACATTTGTTAAATTCATTGAAAGAGCTGCTGCAGTGTGAATAACATTTTTCATTCAAGAAGTATATCCAGAGTATCTAGCTAAGCATACAATATGCATTTAGTTTGATTCGTTACATTAGATTGCTGAGAATTTCACGGTGTAAACACCAAAATTTGATGATCGAAAAATCTAAAACAATGGTGTTATGGCGCTTAACGAAACATGAAGCTCGGTTTCGTATCGTGTCTTTTAAGACGTGTCTTTTAAGAATACGCTTGTTATAGCAAATCATTGCAAACATAGTCGCAACAACTTACTGTATTGAACTTACTGCAGCTTTTATTCATTCATGGAGGGGAGGCTTTCTCAAAGGCCTGATGCACTCGTCACCTACAAGCCGAAATTCTCATAAAGAGTATTCTTTGTACTTTTTTACTTATTACAACCGCTTGCCTGCGAGATTCATCAAAAATTAATTGAAACTTCAAATTATTGAATCCAACTAAATGCATAGTGTATTCTATGCTATATACTCCAGCTAATTTGTCATGGCAGATCTGACCATTGGGTTTATCCGAAATCTCAAACTACCGTCCTACGGTGGGGATATCTCCATGAAAACTGTACATTTAATTAGCAATGTTTACAGACAGGGAAGACTAGCAATCAAAAATATTTAGAAAAACCTTTTTAGCAACAAGTCCTTCGGGCGATTCTTCATCGTTCACTTCCTCCACTTCCCATAATGACGGGAGCAGCTCGATAACTGCTGATATGGCTCCAGCATGGACAACTCTTTGGATCTTTCTGCTCATTGATGCTCTTTGAGATGCCGCATCGTCGTCAAAATCCCAATTCTCAAAGCTGCTACAAGCCATGCTTGTTAAGCACTTAAATACAGTCATCTTCATTTGGTCTTTGTTTTCCTTCGGCAATTTTGACATTGACAAATGAGATAAACAAGAAACTGGGATGTAACGAGAATTGTCAATTGGTGGAAGCTCAGAACGAACAGTGCTAAAGCAACCAAGAAGTTTCATTGTTTCTGTTAGTCCCTTGAAACGCACCTATAACACAACCCAATAAGACTGAAAAAAATGTTCTTCAAAATAACAAATTTACATAAAAAAGTTTCAGTTAGTTTAAGCACTTCTATCAGGTTTCTAACACAAACCCTCAGGGACATAGGAGAGAATCCAGACTGGGAAAGTTAAAGAAAAAAGGGCATATGACAACTACTTAAAAGATTACCACGTACAACTGACTTCTGTAGGAAAAGTACTTACGAAACAGCCATGTATTTCATTTCAAGTTAAACATGATTTCGTATTTATAAAAAATCAACCAAAGATTTAAATTTTATGGCAATATCATTTGATGGGATACACTAAAGAGTACAACCTTTTACCTACAAATTTCAGTGATTAAAAGGGGCACTTTAAATTGTTGGGGTCCCCCGGCCCCCTTACTCCCCACCTCACGTCACAATGGCATGCAAATTATACACTTAAGAAAAGACACTGATACGATGAAGCTGAAGTCCAACTTTTCCTGAGTGAATACCGAGTACTTTGTTCCATTTAGAAGCAACTTAATATGATAAATAGTCTTACCTCATCCATGAAGATCACTTTATTGATTGGTTCATCCTGCATTGCAGCAGTTAAAACTTGGAAGATCGCCCAAATGAGTTCTAAGACTGACGCACGATCAACTGAAATATGAAACAAATCAAGTATCACAGCAGATCGTTCTTATCTGGAAATGGAAATAGAATTGTCTTGGTCAGAAATAAACATAGCACCATAAGTTGTTAGGAGAAAGAATCACAATGTGTGAAGCTTTGACGCATTATCAGATGGACAATTCAAACTGTTATCTGAAAACGAAAGAGTTAACTATGAGCTGAACAATTAGTCTTTCATTTGGCAGAAATTTAACATCGGATATTATTGAACAATTTAATGATTTAAACAATAAGTCTTACGATTCTAAACATTGGAGAAAATATGATAACATTGAACATTGCAATATCAATAAAGGAAGAAAACAAGTCTTAATAAAAGAGCATGAAATAAAACTTGGTATATACCGTTAGCCCAGGAACCAAAAGCTGGATCAGCTAAACTTCCTTCAAGACTCACAAGAACTGCAACCACATAAACAAATCCGCCGACTTCTTGGAAAATTGTCCTGGTTTCTCCATTCATTGCAAATATTCGAAGCATTGAGTTTAGGACATCAGTCTTCAATTTCACTGACGTCTTTCGTGTCGTATGCATCAATCCGAGTAACGTGCCTTGGAATAATTTCATATTTTAGAATACCCTCAATATAAAATCAATATTAGAAGTTAAATAAAACGTTACTTGTTGGAGAATATGCAATATGAGTGGTGATACGTACGTATACCTTTCATGCTCATCTCTATTTACTGAATAATGACAGGTCACATCTTGACTGGTTTGCTCTTAGTCATAAAGAGCTAGACAGACTTGACTGGTTTCATCTTAGTTAAAAAGAGCTAGACGGACTAGACTGGTTTCATCTTAGTCATAAAGAGCTAGACAGACTGGACTGGTTTCATCTTAGTCATAAAGAGCTAGACAGACTTGACTGGTTTCATCTTAGTCATAAAGAGCTAGACAGACTAGACTGGTTTCATCTTAGTTAAAAAGAGCTAGACAGACTTGACTGGTTTCATCTTAGTTAAAAAGAGCTAGACAGACTTGACTGGTTTCATCTTAGTCATAAAGAGCTAGACAGACTTGACTGGTTTCATCTTAGTCATAAAGAGCTAGACAGATTTGACTGGTTTCATCTTAGTCATAAAGAGCTAGACAGACTTGACTGGTTTCATCTTAGTCATAAAGAGCTAGACAGACTAGACTGGTTTCATCTTAGTCATAAAGAGCTAGACAGACTTGACTGGTTTCATCTTAGTCATAAAGAGCTAGACAGACTTGAATGGTTTCATCTTAGTCATAAAGAGCTAGACAGATTTGACTGGTTTCATCTTAGTCATAAAGAGCTAGACAGACTTGACTAGTTTCATCTTTGTCAAAAAGAGCTAGACAGACTTGAATGGTTTCATCTTAGTCATAAAGAGCTAGACAGATTTGACTGGTTTCATCTTAGTCATAAAGAGCTAGACAGACTTGACTAGTTTCATCTTTGTCATAAAGAGCTAGACAGACTAGACTGGTTTCATCTTAGTCATAAAGAGCTATACAGACTTGACTGGTTTCATCTTAGTCATAAAGAGCTAGACAGACTTGACTGGTTTCATCTTAGTCATAAAGAGCTAGACAGACTTGACTGGTTTCATCTTAGTCATAAAGAGCTAGACAGACTTGACTGCTTTCATCTTAGTCATAAAGAGCTAGACAGACTTGACTGGTTTCATCTTAGTCATAAAGAGCTAGACAGACTTGACTG
>JAACYV020208756.1:0-23344 GCA_009936425.2 Chrysaora fuscescens | reverse complement strand
GCTCACTCTTACTCAATCTAAATCACCTTTGCTCCCGGGTGCTCAGCCATTCCCGAGAAACTAAAGTTTTCATTTCTAACATAACTGGCAAACATAATAATAAGCATATCAATAATTGATGTTGTCAGGCCAGGACCAACGATGGAAAAAACGACATCTAGAGGCTGAAAAAACGTAATCTAGTTAATGAGAAATTACAAAGTCCATCATTCGACACATATCTTGTTCAAAAATCTCTATCGTAAAAATTAGAAATCGTGAATGATTTTATGCTTTTTATTTGCATTATCATCGAAAAAAAAAAGTTTTTTAGAATAATAGAATAAAAATCATTTTCTAGACAATATTTCTGCCGGTTTTTCTGCAGTTCTTTCAATATGAAATTTAAAACGAGGGTCACGCAGCATATTAGTCCACTTTCCAAATCAATAAATCCTAAGGCATTTCCTTAAATACTTGTCCTCTTCTGAAGTAAAAGGAACTCTTCCATTAAGAACTGGCTTTGCTTTAAATTTGCTGGCCTGACGCACTGGCGGCTGGTAGCTGGTAATACTTTCAATACGTCTTTCTTTATTGTTTTAGAATTGTCTTTGGATTCAGACTCTTCATCGATCGTAAACACTGCTCTCTCAGTTTTCGGTCAACTTCAGTATTTTGCAATTACTTCATTGCCAATTTTGCATTCGTAGCGATTTCTCGTGTACATCGTTTCTGATAATACTGCCGTGCCACTTGCGAGCTGTGCTTTTCATCTCGACTAACCATGTCTTGTTCTTCAGCAGAGAGTTTTCGTGAGCTTTCTGTCTCTACGATCTGACAATATGTTGTAGGAGGAACGTATTTGCCGATCGCCTGGAAAACGAGTTCCGACATGAGATTGCTTAGCTGCTGAAACTGTGTCTCGTTCCTTGATATGAGCACATATTCGCACTGGGGGTTCAGCAACGGCCTTATATGCACGATGTATTCGTCAAGTACTCGTGTACTCGTTTTGTCGAAAATCAAAGAGTCGAACGAATATCGCTGAGCAGTTCTAAATTCGGTTTGGTCAACGAATCCAATTTTCATTACAATTTTTGAACATTCCAATTGTCAAGTACTGATAGGTCATTGGACGCGATGCTTTGAATCTAGTGAAAAGAAACACTGCTACAAACCGAGTTGCAAATGTCAAATCTGCCGCAGTAACAGACGTCAGAGGATATCCTTTGCAATTAATCAAAACTTCTTTGTAATGTGCAAGATGATGAGGAATCACTTGCCCCACCTCGTCCTTAGTCGCCCATTGATTATTGGCTGCAAGAACGTCAAAAGAAAGGTTTTTGGACCATTCGGCAATTTTCCGCTTTGCCAGTGCCCACTTGCCTCTATTCACGTAAAACTTCCGAAACAGCTAGGTTACCAAGAACAATAGCCGACAGGCCCTGCGATTTACGAAAATCTATCAAATCAGTAATAGCATGTAGATATCCAAATTGTGCAGAGCTTCCTAATCCCCATTCATTTCCAATGTGTTCAATAAGATTGCAAACAAGTCCCGCAGAGCCAATGCAATAGTCGATATGTTTATTGGTCAATTGTTCGTCGTCATCTTAGCTGCAAAATTTTAACAATTCCATCATTCGAGTTGCATTTTGTAAAGCTTGTTGCTGTGACATGACCCCTCCGGACACAGCACATAGCCAATCAACGTAGTCCTTTCCAATTCCATTCGACAAGGCAAAAAGAGTTTTCTTTGTTGTATCGGCACGCTTTTTTGAATCATTGCCATATCTGGACTTCCTTGGATCACTTTCTTGCTGGATACATTGCTCACTCAGTTTTCAGATGGCTTTTCATCAAGGAAATAATACCAACGATGTTTAGTATCCACGTGTTTTCTGCAGCCCCGCTTACTGTAAAATGTTCTATTTTCACATTGTCTCACCGGACAAAGAAATTTGTTGTCTGTAGTCTCTCGAAGGATCAACGTTCTCTTGTGCTGTCTGGCGCCGTCAACTTTCGACCAGTCCATCCGGCGCAAGGCGCCCCACATATGTTTCAAATAAAAAGCGCGTGCTATTTATACTCGATGCTCTATGGTATGCCCTATTATCATTTTAATTTTTGAAACTAGATGACTGGTTAACATTCTCTCAGGTATTCGTTATGACATACCTACATGGATACAGGGCATCCAGAATGTCTAGTCTACTATAAACAGGCCTGACATAAGGGATATCAGAATGTGCTATATGTACAGTACTCCTATCCATTCAACATACATAGCTACACCGTTACCATTTGTTTTTATTCTCATTTTTATTATTACTATTATCATTATTATTATTATTACTATTACATAATAACAATCATAATAATAATTACTACTATATTATAGGGATATCCTTCACTCTAGTATTCATTGCTGTCTGATGAATGCATAAACTTTAAGTCACAGCACAAACTTGTTTTTCTTGTCTAATTATCTAATTACTACTATATGATAATAATAATGATATTAATAATAGAAATGATAGTAATAATAGTAATAAATAAATAAATATATATATATATCTATTCAATTGTAGAATTACTGATGATTATGATAGCTGTAATTCTCATTCTGAAGCAGTAATGTAAATAGTGCAATTATACTTCATGAATGGCTCATTAGGAGCTAAGAGTTTTTCTCTATGTAGTGAACAAAGTGATCTCGTGAGACCATATGAGTGAACAATGTACTTGGGATTCCTTATTTCCAATGCAGTGAACACAGTTAACTCAGAAGACCTTAAAAATGAATTATGTACTCAAGAGTTCCAGCACGCTTAGTTCCTTAGAAGATGGAATTCAGTGTTCTTCTTGCTGAATACGATCACCGAGGCTCTATGCATTCCTCGGGGGTAGTATCCAATCTTTTGTTCCTTCTCTTTAGAGGGTAAGGGGTACAACGTTATACAATAGCATAGTAGACATTCTTCTATACTCAGAAGTATATTTATATATATAAAGCATGATGTATTGTGTTTTTGAAATATTTCCTATATAAGCCAAGCAGTGAGAAAGGCTCTCTCACAGTGAACAGTATATTGGCTTACGTTGGTATACACCGTTCCGCGAGCACCATCACAACATGTACGAATTCTTCGTACATAAAAAGAATCTTATTACTCTGTCATGAGGGCTGAAACTTGTTTGTGCTCATACTCTGTGTAAGCTGGTCAATTATGTGACGAAAAGTTTGAATGAATACCCTATAGAAGAGACAGAGCAAAAGTTTTGCACTGGCTAGAAGGCAATGGTACATAGACCAAATTTGTGCGAAAAAGAGCTAAGGCGAGATAAGGCAGCCAAATCAGTTGAGCATATTATTGGGGAAGTTTCCATACTTGAAGATCTGGAAGATTGCAGAGGCAGGAAAATTCAAGACCCAGTGTTGGCAGCAGAAAAGATAGATTCAGCCGATGTTGGTTTCAAAACGTGACATAACTTGTCGATACTGAGTTTTAATGTTGTGGACGGAAGTAAACGGGAACTCGGCGGGCGGAGTTGTCTGTAAATATCTATCGTTTTGTTGTTTAATTCTTATCTATCTATCTAAGTCAGCTGCGAATGTTATCTAAATATTCACTCAAGTTATATAGTTATTCTATCGTTATATTCGTTCGACATATTCTATCGTTCAAGCTCAGTTCAATCTTCTATGCTATATTCGGTGTGTGTGCAAACCAAAGTAAGTTTAGTCGTTTGTTTTTTACCCTTGTTTGGTTAGGCCTATTATTCTTGTGTTTCTATAATCTAAATCTTATTCACGTTCTGTTATATTAGTAACTGTAATTCTGACTAGTCTATCTTCTTATTATGAGCAAGCTAATATATCCTTTGATTCGTCGCTTTATAAATAAATTGATTAATTCACACATACGTTATTCTATCGTGTTATTTTATCCTTACGCATTTAGTTAGTTAGCTATTTTTAATTTTATTTTCAGTTCGAACCGCTACAGTTCAATTCATCGTGATAAAATCAAAGAGTTTAAAGTTTGTAAACTGTCGTTTATCTATTTGTCGTTCTATCTGTCTATTGATACTGTCGAGTTCATTTTACGCTACACACCTGGCTATCCGAGTAGTTCGTTTGGATTTGTGTTGGCTAGAGTTGCTATTTTGTCCTTGCGAATTATATTTAGTTCGAATTTGAAGCACTGATAAGGAATTCGAAGTATTTCTGTGTTTCAAAGTTGTAAACTGACACTCGTCAAGTGAAATTTCTATCGCGATCCGCAAACTTTCAATCATCACCTAGCGTGAATGAGGATAATGCATTCTTGCTGATAATCTATCTGCTGAGTGTTTCACTAACTTTCTAGAACACATTATGTTGTCAGCAGGTGATGAATCGAGCGCCTTGAAAAAGGCCCGCAGTTGCGCTAAAGGAAATGTAACTAGAAAGGCGAATAAGCTAAACGAGTTAATGACTACAAGAGAACAGTATAATACAGCTAGAGAGGTCGCTAAGGAACTTAGAGACACCTTTAAAGAATTCCAAATAGCGCATGAAGCATATCACAATCAAATAGAAGCAGAAAGTGAGAAGGAAGAATCTTGTCGTTATTTTATTGAAGTATTAGAATTACTCTCCGGCCTCGAAAGGGACGTAAGCCTTTGGCGTATGCAGTCAGAATCCTACATCAACATACAAAGGCGGAGATATCCAACCAGACGATTCAGTTAGTAATTCTTCGTCTTCATAGACAGGGTCTAAAACAAGCTCAGTTAGAAGTTCAGCTAGCGAGAAAGCCAGAGCTGCAGCGAAGAAGGCAGCATCAGAGGCGAAGGCTGAAACCCTCAAAAAATTGCATGATCTTCAAATGGAAGAGCTCAAGCTTCAACAGAGAAAGTCTGAAGTAGAGCTTCAATCAGATATTGCTGCAGCAGAGGCAGAAAGAAAGGTATATGAACAAGCACAAGCAGAAGAATGCGGTTCATATATCCATACTATGAAGCCAAGTGTTCCTCATTCCGAGTATGTGCAACCTGCTCCATTGCAATTTAACTTCGAGCAGCCCAACTACTTCTATGAGTCAATGAACACACACGATTATCAAAATCGAAAGCAACAGCATCAAGGTGTAGTGACACTGACACTACCACAACCAAGCATGCAGATTTTCAGCGGTGATCCAATCGATTATTGCGATTTCATTCGTTCCTTCGAGCATCTTATTGAAGAGAAGACATCCAGCTCTAGCAATCGTTTATACTACCTTGTACAGTACACGTCTGGTCCTGCTCAAGAGCTTTTGAAAAGCTGTCTTTCTATGACAGAGAGTGAGGATACAATGAAGCTAAAAGTCTGCTGAAGGAGAGGTTTGGCCAGGACTACAGAATCGCTGTATCACATGTGCAAAAAAATAGTTGATGGTCCACCTATCAAGGTAGAGGATGGAAATGCACTACAGCAGTTCTCCATACAGCTCATAAGTTGTGCCAACACTTTGAAAGAAATTGGTTACTTGTGCAAGCTAGATAATCCTGACAGTCTCAAGAAGATTATTGATAGACTGCCTTATGGGTTCAGGCTTAAGTGGAGGAACGTTGCCGACCATATTATACAGAGAGAAAGAAGAGACATGACAGTCCAAGACATAACTGACTTTGTGTTGGCTGTTGTGTTGTGTAAGGCAAGAGCAGCTACAAATCCAATCTTTGACGAGATAACCAGTGAAAATAAAATGAAGACAGCCTCCACTAGACCAAATCGACAGACAGGTCCTAGATCAGCTGGGTTTGCAACTCAAGCTGAGCCTCAGCCTTCCAAAGGATCATACAAAAGACTTGAGTGTGCCCTGTGCAACAACGGTCATTGGTTATCCCGTTGTGACAAGTTCCGAAAGCAGTCTCTTGAAGACAGACAGAAGCTAATAAGAGACAAGAAACTGTGTATCAACTGTCTCTCGACAGGTCATTTCGTTCGCTCATGCCAGAGGGACAGTTCCTGCAAGGTATATGGATGTACTGGAAAACATTAAACTTTCCTTCACCCTAAGTCAAGCCAGACCATTCCTATCAGCACTATTGAGAATGAAAGCTCAATCAATAGAAGGGAACCAACATCTGAAATCAGTTCTGCTATAGCTAGCAATGGATACATAGAAGCGTCCCAACAAATGCTACTGCAATCGGTCTTGCAATTGTTCCAGTGCTTGTCAAGGCAAAAGGATGCGCAATGATGGTGGAGACGTACGCCTTGTTAGATTCAAATACGTCTTTCTGTACCGAGAGTCTCTTGAAGAAGCTTCAGTTGGAAGGAAGAAAGAAAAAACTGGCGGTTACTACTATGCATGGTGAAAACGACCTTTCTGATTGCTCTTTGGTGAGCATACAAATATCAGACTTGAAAAAAGAGAAAGTTCTTCATCTACCTATGGTGTTCTCCGGACCAAATTTGCCTATTTCTGCTGATGCTATCAGTAGGTAAGAAGATGTCAAGCGTTGGCCGTATCTAAAGGGAATTGACATCCAACAGATCGATGCTGAGATCGGTCTTCTTATTGGAAAAGACGTGCCAGAAGCTCTTCAGCCAAAGGAAGTACGGCAGAGCAGAAACGGAGGCCCATTCGCCACTAAAACTGTTTTAGGGTGGGTCCTTAACGGTCCATTGGGACGAAAGGAACCAACAATTCACACTGCAAACTTTGTTGAAGCAAGTCAAACTCTGAATGAACAGTTCTTGGACTTCTGAAACTTGGAATTTAATGATTCAATGTATTCGTCCGAGGTATTTTTGTCACAAAATGATCACAAAGCACTATAAATCATGAAGAAAACTGTGAAGCTAGTCGATGGCCACTACGAAATAGCATTGCCCTGGAAGTTGTATCCACCATGTCTACGAAATAACAGGACCTTAGCTGAACGCCTAGAAAAGGATCCAGTTTTGTTGAAAAAATATGGAGAATTCATGGGAACAATATTTTAAGCAAGGATTACGCAAGGAAGGTTTGCAGCAAAGATCTTGGTCCACTACAGACAAACTGGTATCTTCGACATCATCCAGTTTTCAACCGGCAAAAACCCGATAAAATCAGAATGGTATATGATTGGTCTGCCAAGTACCAAAACGCCTCAATAAACGACCATATTCTAGAGGGGCCGGACTTAACCAACTCTCTAGTCGGCGTTCTGTCCAGATTCAGGCAGGAGAGAATAGCTGTAATGTCGGACATAGAGGCAATGTTTCATCAAATGAAAGTACGGCCAAGTGATTGTGATGCGTAGAAATGATTGTGATGGGTTGAAAAGAAGGCTCAAGCTGTCAGGCTTGCAGCACAGCTATGCAAACTTCTCGAGAGAGGAGGTTTCAAGCTAACAAAATGGCTCTCTAATTCTAAACGGGTTGTCGAGTCAATACCAGTGTCAGAACGAGCAGCACAAGTCAAGGATCTAAACTTCGATCAACTTCCTGTTGAGAGAGCCCTTGGAGTTCAGTGGAGTGTGTGTTTTGATCAATTTGGATTCAAGATTTCAATCAAGGATCGACCTGCATCAAGAAGGGGCATCCTATCAATCGTGAGCTCAGTCTATGACCCTTTAGGGTTCGCTGCTCCTTTCGTGTTGAACGCAAAATTCATACTGCAAGATTTGTGCCGAAGGAAACTTGACTGGGACGACGAAATTCTGGACGAGTTCTTAAATCGATGGAAGACTTGGCTGCTCGAGCTTTCTAAGTGGAAAGCTACAAGAAAATCTTGCAAAATCTAACAAGGAAGAAAATGGCACGACAGTCTACCATCATGCGGCAATCTTCCGAAGTCACGCCTCTTAGTTTAGTGGAGCTACAACAAGCGGAAGCGTGCATTTTTCAGCATATTCAAAGGAAATTCTTCGATGAAGAATTCAACTGCCTATTGCAAGTCGAACTGCAACCCAACAAACTGCGACGACATGTTTTAACGTAATCAAGTGCTATTTACAAGCTCGACCCTATACTTTCTCATGGCCTGATTCGAGTTGGAGGTCGGTTGCAACGATCACCAATCAGTGATAGTGCCAAATGCCCAATTATTCTGCCAAAGAAGCAACATGTCATAGATCTCCTCATTCAGCATTATCACCAAATCGCTGGACACTGAGGCCTAGAATATATATCTCTCTCATACGACAGCGTTATTGGATAATTGATGGAAGATCGAGCATTCGGAGAGTACTCAGTAAATGTGTAAGCTGCAGACGGCGTCAAGCCTGCACTATTCAACAGAAAATGGCGCATTTACGCAAAGACCGTGAAACTCCCTCGAAACCTCCATTTACGTACACTGGTGTAGATTGTTTCGGCCCCTTTTTGGTGAAACGTGGTAGGACAACGGTCAAAGCATTATTCATATGTCTGACTATTCGCGCTATCGACATTGAAACGTGGTCAGCCTGAAAGGATAAGATCAGATAACGGTAGCAACTTCGCAAGTGGGGAAAAGGAGCTACGTCCAGCAATTCAGTAATGGAATAAATCGAGTATTCACAACTTTCTCTTGCAACGAAATATAGAGTGGAAACTCAACCCACATGCAGGCTCTCATCATGGAGGCGTGTGATTGATTGATTGAATGATTGGCACATACGCTTGCTATCTTCGCAAGGTATTGGTTTCTGTGCTGAGCACAGGCGGACCACTGAAATAGCCCAGGGCTAATCTAAGCAGTGCGACCCCAGTCCTTCCTCTCGATGTGACTACACCTCATGATTCCTTTTGCCTGTTCCCTGGAATTACAGAGAGCTGGCGACTCTCCTCACTCTTTCACAGCGTGTTTGACCTGGGTGGGAATCGAACCCACAACTTGTAGATTGCCAGTCCGACTCGCTCACCACTGGGCCATTCTCGTACTAAACGTGTGGGAGCGATGCATCAGAACTGTCCGCAAGGTAATGAAGGCGATGATGAAAGAACACAACTTAGATGATACTCTATTATGCGAAGTCGAGTCGATAGTGAATGGACGACCTATCACAAAGCAATCTGATGATCCACGTGACCTTGAGCCTCTAACTCCAAATCATCTGTTATTGGCACGTGCTGGATCTACAATCCCACCCGGTATATTCGCCAAGGAGGACAATCATAATCGTCGTCGTTGACCCCAAGTGCAGTATTTAGTGTACATATTCTGGCGGCGCTGGGTCCGTGAATACCTGCCCAGTCTACAGCAACGCGAAAAGTGGAACGAGCGAGAAAGAAATGTCGGCTTAAACGACATTGTTTTACTTATAGACGAGAATAAGCCACGAAATCTTTGGTCACTCGGCCACGTCTTCGAAGTTTATAACAATCACAACGATCACCTAGTCCGCTCCGTCAAGCTGAAGACCAGCACAACCGTGCTAGTTTGTCCTGTGTCAAAGATCGTACTGTTGGAGTCCGGTGATAGTCAAGAAGACAAGGAAAATTAAACATTCAAAGGTCAATTACACGTTTCGAACCCCCCTTTTATCGTATAAAGATAAAGGCTTACCGGTAGTATCGCCTTTAGGGGCCGGAATGTCGGTTTCAAAACGTGACATAACTTGTCAACACTGCCTTTTAATGTTGTGGAAGTAAACGGGAACTTGGCGGGCGGTACGAGTTTTCGGTAAATTTCTATCGTTTAGTTGGTTAAATCTTATCTATCTATCTAAGTCAGATGCGGATGTTATCTAAGTTATAAAGTTATTCTATCGTAAGATTCCAGCCAGTTTTCTGAATGCTCCTGATGTAATGAACTACTCGCAAGAGTGCTTGATAAAATTTAACATTGTCATGTTCGCTCTGTAGCCTTAGTTACATCTCTGTTCTTGTTAATTGCGGTTTTGGGGCGTATTTGGAGAGTTTTATGGCGATAGGCTACCTTCAAGGGTGGATGTTATAAATTTTGGCTAGTCAAATATCCCTGGGCATCCACTTGATTGGCCTGGCAGTCAGCACAGACAGCTACACTGCTAAGTACAGCATAAAAAAAGCACATATTTAAACCAGTGTGCTCCTCACGTGGACCCAGGGGGTAAAAATATAGTTAATAGAAAAGGAAAAAATGCGTATATAAGAACATATGTAATAAATGAACGTTTCTAAAAAAAGGAACGCATGTAATAAAGAATACAAACTGAATGAAAATATGAAACCGTTTTTTGTTTCAGTTAAAGTTGTTCGAGTTAAAGATTGGGTTGTTATCTTTATGTTAGTGTAGTTAATTTATGAATTCTCCAGAAACTAGTGTGTTTTCTTTATGTCTACCTGCATACTATTATTATACGTACGCCATACTTGGGCCAAGGGGCGCTAATCACCTTTTACAAAAAAAAACTCTTGGATTTACAGCTTGGACAAATACAAGAGGTTAGTGGTGGTAAGGCAATCAAGCAATATTGTCCAAACCTGATGAAGAGATTAGCCTGAAACTATCATGTACAAGTAGAATATCTTAGTATCTTTGCTTTTCATTAGTTGTATCGACTTACAACATGCAAAAAACATATATTTCTTAGCTACTTGCAAAACTTCCAAGCAACATAACTTATCATCTTATGTAGCAACAATAAATGAGTGGGAATTGCAATTAAGAAAGCAATTAGTAAAATAAACATACTTACAGTCAAGGCGAAAAGTGTTAGGAGGCAAAGAGGGTAGAGCAAATTTCGCTCCCAACCGGAAGCTCCTCTCTGACGTTCTGATAAAGAGAGCAGGGAAAACATTAAAAGAGTGTCCAAAATCAACAAAGGCAGGCCATTAGTCAATAATAAACAAACAGTACGAGGAAGAAGAAAATAGATATAACCTGGGATACAGGACCGCTTATGAATTTTTGGTAGATGTAAAAAACAGGTTTTCTAGGATGACTGATGCGCTCGATGCAGCGGCACGGCATCTTCGCTTGCGTTCATGAGTCGTTTTCGGTCTTCTGTGGCAGGGGTGGGCAGTGAATAAGTAATTCAAGCCTGGCCATCCTGATTTTACAAACTAAAGGAGCCTCTATCCCACGTAGCTCCAGCCCAGTGTCATTTTGTTCACCCAAGCATAGTCAAAGCAAGCATCGTTGGCATTTGAAAGGCAGTATGGAAAATTGTCCTTTGTCTTCTTAAGTCAGAAAACAGCATCGAAAGCAGTTGTTTGCAAAGGAGAGTTGAAAAATCCAGGAAACCCATAAAGGGAATCTACTCGGACTTTTCAAAATGCGTTTGAGGTTCTTTGAATGCAAACTATTTTTAAAAAATACCCAGCCCGCTGGAAGAAGACGGCTGGAGAAGTCGAGCAGAAGAGGCTTGAGCAGCCAACATCGACATTCGTTTTAGATCAAAGAAGGCGAGCCTGGTAGAAGAAAGATTACAAAAATAGAATCGATTTTACACTGCCCCGCCAGTGGGGGCAGCGGCCCAGGGGTGAGTCAAGAGGAAACCACAACAATGAAAATTAGATACCTGTAGATGTGCATAATAAGGTACATTGATAACAATATGATCAGCATCATGATAGGTAGCTTTTATTTCTCAATTTTCTCGTATTTCGAGATCGTTAATTGATAGGACTCTTCACGTTACGATCTCTATTCTAAACAGCAATGCCTTCTCTTCTATCTGCTTGCTTAATAACAATGCTGTGGCAAGATCTAAGATCCTTAAAGGAATCAATCTTAGCTACAGTAAGACAGCTGGTTGGGATCCTTAGGTTTTAATCAATTGATACGATTTCATGGCGATATCAGTTTTAAACTACTTGAACAAGGGCATCGATCAGTGTTTTATGGCGCGGGTCAAGAAAGCTTTAAGGCGTAATCGGTGGAAGATTGTCGTTGTGTCAGTGTAAATTAAGTGCTTAGCGATTGTGTTATTTACTGGAATAAATTCAATTTTTTTGTTTATAGCAAAGTGTTCATCCTGTGAATGTGTAAAATCATCAGGGATCGTTCTTAAGAAGCACACTTTTTACGTGTCTATGAACTTGAGCAGTAAGGGGATTGATCTGTGAACATAAACAGTATTAGATAATTCAATTTCAAATTTTTTGAAATTCTAAAATACCTAACGTTAAGAAAATTATTGGGAAGTATTCCGAGGAACAGAGATGGATAAATTGCAAAAGGGTCATTGAAGGTATTGTTGAAGGAACTAGACCAAGAAGAGGCAGGCCAATACGACTATGGATGGACGAGCTGGAGTGGGTGCTCATTGAAGAATTGGGAGAGAGTTGGAGATAGAGCAAGATGACGACTGCCTGTACAGAAATAGACGCACCCAGGCACTACACGGGAAGTGTATCGACTACGATATAGTAAAACATTTAGTATAAACATGGGGCTCACCTAAGCTAAGCCTAAGATACAACTAACCGTAACTTTGTAAACTCGTTTGTTCATACTAGATTGGACTTTTCCTTTCAATGTTCCGGTAAAATACGCAAATGCATCTACGTGACTCGGTTAATAGTGGTTTTCTGTCTGTTAATTGATTATTTTCTCGTCACGGAGGTATGAAAGGAGAGATGTGCTCGAGAACGCACCTATACTATGTTTTCACATGACTTCACACTCAATTCGAAAACGAGGCGGCGGCCATGTTGGTGTACCAAAATATTCTTTGTTTTATTAGAAATGGCGTCGGACGTGAACAAAGTTGGTAGGGTTGAGACTGTTTCTTCGGATATAACGCCGAAAGTAAGCGAACAAGCACAATCTAAAGTCTTATTATCGGAATACGCTTCTAAATTGGATGATCATGTTAAAAAACGCTACATGGAAAAGATTGGAAGCATCAAAATTGATCCGTGGCTCATTCCCAAAGGGAAGTTGGACCCTGAATGTTTGCTCCCGCTTGAAGCGTGTGATATTTTGTCGTATGTGGTTTCGGAAACGAGTTTCTACACAAATCAACAGTTTAAAGCATAAAGAAGCTTGCAGGCTTACAATCAGATGGCTTCTGGATCTATCAGAAGTGTCGAGGGCATAGTTATAAACGATAAATACGTGATTGTTGTTCCCATGTGGCAAGCATTTTGTTTTATTTGGAGGTGTCAGGCAGGGTTAAAGATCAGCTTAGTTGTACACAAGTCAGGTGTAACTAGATTGTTCCAAAATTTTCCAAAGATATTGAATATCTACCAATAGCTGACATTAATTTTGCATAATCTAAAAAGCTCAAGGATGAGATGGATAAAAAAGTAGCAAATATCAACCAGAATCAACCATCAGATATAAAGATGCAAAATTCAACTAGGAGTAAGAGAGTAGAACAGCCGACAAAAGAGGACCTATCTGCATATTATGCATCGCTCAGCAAATGCAAATCAAAGGCAATTGCCCTCAGCCTCACCATGATCACTGTGATTCTTTTGTGATGAAAAGCCATAAAACCTTGAAAATACCAGATCTCTTTCAAGAAACATATATGAAGCTCTCCTACCCCGAACTGCTGCAAAAGTGTTATGAAACAACAATAAACATAACAGAAACGGAGATCAAGCAGATTAAGAAAGACACCATGTCACAATCTCAAGGTGTAGCTTTTTTTGTTCATCGAGTTGGGAGAATTGGCACCTCTAAAAGCAAGGCAGCATGTCACACAGCCCCATTCCTGCCATCACAGTCCTTGATAAAAGCTATCTGCTACCCTCAATTATTCCAGTTTACATCAAAGGCAACAAGCCATGGCTGTAAACATGAGGCTAGTACTATCGATGCATATGAGAGTAGCATGGTGAAGAAACACAATAACTTTAAAGTCACTAAGTGTGGAATATTGGTAAATACAGATCTGTCTTTCTTGCATGCAACTTGTGATTTTTATTGTTATTGTGATTGCTGTGGCGAAGGTTGTGGCGAAGTGAAGTGCCCTTACTGTTTAGAAGGGTTCAACTTTGAAAATTATGTTACGGAAAAAGGTTTCTTGCCTTGAGAAAGACCACACTGGAACTTACGTTCTAAAAAGATCGCATGCTTACTTCTACCAAGTTCAGCAGCAGCTGTTCACAACAAAGAGATCATACAACGATTTTATTGTATGCGGTTTTGAACATGATTCTGCCAACTTTGTTCATGAGCGCATTTACCCAGATGAAGTTCATTGGAATGAGCAAGTTTCAAAATTTTCAATATTTTGGAGAACTTGCATTCTTCCCGAAATTCTTGGCAGATGGTATACCAGCAAGCCCAGAGCAGTCGAGAAAGTCTCAGTAAACAGCATATGTTATTGTGCTAAAGAGTCATCATCTCCAACCATGACATGTGCAAATGATGTCTGCCCAATTAAAGAATTTCATATTGCGTGCATCCTTCCATCTTCTGTCAACAAAATCTCGAAAAAGTGGTACTGCCCTCACTGCAGAAAGTTACCTGAATTTAAGCCAGGCCAACGAAAAGCAGTAAAAGATTTACCTAAAGTTCAACCCCCCAAAGATTGGTCAGTCAGCAAGGAGACTGTTTGTATCTGATAGGGCAAGCCAGTTGTGGGAGAAAAATTGTTGAAGTGTCACAATGATTCATGTGAGAATGGATCTTATTTTCATCATACAGCATGAGAAACCCAAACCCATTAGATCAGAAAAATAGATGATGTATCAATTACAAAGGTCCCAATTGGACAGAGGGAAAAATATGCAAGAAGTGGAGAAGTAACTGAAAGAGACTTTGCGCTGATAAAGGCAAAAGATGGATGGATGAATGATGTGATAATACACCAGGCTCAGGTCCTTTTAAAAAGAAAAACCTAATGATCGAAGGATTTCAACGGCCAATTCTGGGACCTGTAAGAAATTATGACATTGTTACCTCTGAATTTATTCAAATTATTCACACAGGAAACAGTCACTGGGTTTGTATAAGCTCGGTCGGCTGCCAGGAAAACGAAATAAAGATTTACGACAGTCTCTATAACAACATACTTTCAAGTGAGGTAGAACAACAAGTTGACTGCATGCTAGGTGGTGTACCATGTAAAGTCACAGTTGCCTAAGTTCAGCAGCAGCAGAATGGTTTTGACTGTGGTTTATTTGCAATAGCCTTTGCAACATGTTTGACGCTTGGACAGGACCCTAAATCAGTCGAATTCAACATTCCACGAATGAGAGAACATTTGTATAGGTGTATTGAATCTGGCAAAATTGAGTTGTTCCCAACTATTGCATAATTGTAATTTATTTTGCAATCATAACGGGTGAACCAGGAAAAAGTAGCAACATTTGCAAAGTTATCTCTCAAAATCTATACAGTAAAAAATCCCAATTTCTTTGCAAAACCACTTCCGAGCATTTTTGGCTCTTTCCTGAAGGAGACCCCGGTTAGAAGTAACTGCTAAAACAAGTTTTCAGTTTTTATTAGCTAAAATGTGATCTGAGCATTTGAGTATTTTTCACAGAAGTATTTTTTTTAAATGGATGCTATAAATCATGATGAATAAATCCCAGTAAACCTTTCTTGTAAAAATTCTGTATTTTTTTGACAGTCATAAGCAAAAAGCCTCCATTTTAACAGATCCTATAATTTAACACAATGATTTCACTTGTTTAGTCAAACGGAACTATGGCAGGACATAAGTTCACTAATGCTGAACAAACTCTAATGATTCTGTCAAGTAAAGGTACAGATTTTTTTTCATTATGTCCAGATTTACTGCATGTCAAATAATCAATTGGCAATGTGCTTTGGAGAATGGTGTACTTTTGTCTCAGTGATCCTATAACTCTTTCGACGTGAATACGAACGTTTGGCATACCACGTGTCTTCTCCACATCGACTGGATCAAGTTGATTTTTTCCCCTTGTGAAAGCTGGGATATTAATATTTGCTTGATGACACCAGACACTTTCCTGGATAGTAAATTCTCTATCGGCAAGAATTAAGTCACCAGGAAGAAGTTTGCCCAATATGCACCAATTTTGTGTTAAATATTTATCCGATGTTCGACCTCCCCAAGAATTTGATACAAATGAGATGGTTCCTCGTGGCGTGATTCCTATCAGTACCTTTGCAGTGTTGTGGTGCTTATATGATGAAAATGTTTGTGCTCTTGCAAGTAAATTTGACGGTCTGTCTATGAAAATCTCAAAACCATCAATGATTACAGTTACTTTATTTCCAAATGAGTACTTAAAAACCTGAGGCATTGTTTTCCATAAATCGGCTCTTTCAGGCCATGATATCAGAGGTGTAAGGCAAACATCCATCACAAGTAACCAACGTGATAATACTCTGGAAACTGTCGTCAAGGAAATGTTAAATCTCTATGCTAGATCCTGATGGGGAACGTTTTATCGGAGTTTGATCAGAACAAGAATAAATTCTTGAAACTTTGTTTTTGATGACTGAAAATTCATGGTCACACGGGAGGACACAAACTCAAATGTTACCTTTAGCACATCGTAGGATGGCAGAGACCAGTGTATAATCGAACATTTCCATCATCTTTAGAAAAATACTCCTCAGAAAAAGCATTATAAGAGCAGTGACTGCGTCTTTCTTTGAACACATAGTGAAATTCATCGGTTTGAGTTGATTGGTCTTGCTTTTGTTGCCCTTTACACTCTTGATGGCTTCTGGCTATCCCCTCATTATTTTCACTCAAAGAATCTTCACATTGATCTTCAAATTCTACTTTATCAAAGATCTCCATTATAGTTTCTCCGTGTTCATTTGGTTTTGCTGCCTTTTGTCTTACTTCCACTTCTAAGTTCTCATCAATTCGCTTCCTTCTCTGTCTTGTCCTCTCTGCACGATTAACAACTGCTTCCATATTCTTCTCTTGTTGTGGCCTAAGTTTAAAGTAGGGACCCAGTCGATATTAAATCTATACTAAGGCTTTGCAGCGATGCCAGAAACAAAATGTCGAAAGCAAACTCGGTCATTTCGAATGATACTTTCACTTAGGCCAATTCTGTTGATGGCGGCAAGCCATTTTCTTCGTCGCTCTTTCGTTAACTCCTCGTATGCCTCTCCTTGATTTGTTATCACAGCAGGTACCCTACAGTAATATCCTGGTACATCTTCATTTTTATTTGGACAACCAACTATCATACAAAACACCATTTCAGCTCACTCAAATACAATGTACAATTCAAAAATCAGCTCAACCTTCGCCTTCCTTCCACTGTCCACAGCAACTTAGTACACCAACATGGCCGCCAACGGGATTTCTGTTAAATTTGGTCACGAAGGTGCTAACGAAGAAATTGTTTGTTTTCAACCAGAGCTCGCTATGAAGCCGTAATGCTTAGCGCATGCCACTCTATTGTGGACTGGTACTCTGTAGCTAAAAAAGTTAGTTCCTTAAAAAAAATCTATCCATGAAAAAAATTAAAAGCATACCTATTTTTAGCTTGTCTTCTTGTAATCCCAAAGCACCGTTAAGTAATACTGATCCCTCAATAGCTAAAAAGAAAGAAATAAAAAAAGATCTGCAAGAACAATTTACGAGGAACAAAAAAGGGGCCCGGCAATCTAATGAGACTTACAAATAATTGACGTAGATAATGCAGTAGTTACTCTAAATACGAAAGTTATTGAAAATTTCATCAAAACAGTTTTGCCTCGAGCAGTTAGACAAAATTGCCAAGAATATGAATTAAATCAGATTTTAACAATTGTTTAAACCTGGGCATAAACATACTCATTCACAAGTCATCCTAGAAAATGGGGGGGGGGGGGTCTACAAGACCAGCTGCAAGTCTGGCAAAAAATATTATGTGAACAAAGGGCAGGTTGGAATTCCTTGGTTAGAAGCATTCGAGCAGCAAAAGTCTGAAAACAAAATACTACGAATTGGTAAGCGAGATGCTCATGCAGCACGTGGGGTTCCAAAGCTAGCGTTTTATTAATAAAGAGTACAGGGTATCAAGCCCTCGAGTACTGTTTGGAATTATAATGGGTGACGTAGTAAGTGATCAACTGTTTGCTGTTAGCTGATGAGACCAAGCTAAGATTACTTGGTTACAATCCAAGCCCGCCACAGAAGACCGAAAGCGATACAGGAACTTTGCAAGATGAAGCCAACGAGCAGCTAAGCAGCAACCGGGCGCGTTTATTACATTATAATCCTTATAATTGTGAGAGAGGCAATTGGCTCTGCTATTCAAGTGATGCATGAGCTATTCAATCAATGTATTTTCCTATATTTCAATGTATGTTTGCTCATGATCAAGTCAACTCAAGCAGCTGAAAAAAATGATGGTAATTACTGGCAAAGCCTCTTTCTACCAGACATATTAGCTACTCGATGCTTTCTTCATAATCATAATCGCGAGGAAAGTTGTCATAATTTCATTTTGATCCATATTTGTCGTCTTCGTCAATCAGTTGATAAAAGTGTGCCAGTCTTTGAAAACGAAGTGTCGAAACTGCCTGTTCAAAAACGATGTTCCGCAGAAATAGCGTATCGTTATTTATACGAAATGAATCCGGAATCGTGTGAATTTAGTCTTTCGTTAAAATCATGCTTTATGAACTCGAGCTGGCTTGCAGAGTCCCATCCATATGCTACTTCATGGAGTGGTGCTAGAACGTGGTAAGCTTTTGTTATCCAACTCAAGACTGATAGGCGGGTACTATGTGATGGTTATAATAAAGAGGATTCTTGACCCACGTGGATAGTTTAAATTCATCATATTTATTGGCGATGGTCTGCTCATTTATTATCGTTTTTTTGGCAAGAATTCAAACAAGAATCCAACAAACGTGTTCCTTACAGTGGGATAAAAATGTCTGGAAGTTATTTAAATTTTCACGGCAAAGTATTACAACTATAGAAAGTTGTCAAGACATCAGCCTTTACTGAAATTCTAATGCAACAATGAGAAACAATGCTATCCATCACATCTTCTTGTATTTCACACACAGACATAGCGTCAAAAATATTCTAAATAAAAAACCGTGGCTCTGATGTTCCTTTGCTTTCAACAGAACTTGTTGTCCGCTTCGTTATTGCAATTCAAAAATCAACCTAGTGTAGAATTTTATGAATCACATTGGTAGTGTGAAAAACCACGTTATTAATGTAAACAGCCATAATGAATGACGGTCTAGTGCGGACCACTCGTCCCTTGTTCTATATATATGGTAGGACTGAGTGCATGGCAACACTGACAAGCGTCTGAAAAAGCATCTATTCGCAAATTGAAATGGGCCGTATTTTAATTTTATGGAAAGTCAAAATAATAAATAGCAAAAAATAACATTCCCCGCGAATGGATCGTTTAATTAGTCATTAAATGCCTGAAATAAAAGACTAATAACAAAGGTCGATTTTCATGCACTTAAATGCAATTAAATTATAGCGATAACTGTTAAAGGCTCCTAGAAAAGCATTTACTTGTTATCCTGCGTTTAATGTAGTCCTCTTGCAGCTGTAGAGTCTGAAATTCATCATCCAAGTCACGCAGGAACTATAAAGTAGGATACGATTGATTCTAAAATACTGAAAACATGTTGTAAACTGTAAATTCTAAACAAAATTTGATATCGTCATCTAGCAATAATAACGACAAATCGTAACAATACCGAAACACTAATTTATATTCTATTTTGCCAAACAAAATAAAAAATTGGAATCAGAATTTTCATAGAATACTTGTTTTGGTTTAAAAACATTGGGGGGTGAAGAACATGATTTCAATAATTTACATAATTCGTAACTTCAAATTTCAAGTCATTTCAATGATTAGCTGATTTGGCCTCCAAATGTGTACCTTATTGTTTGTTTAAGAGCTTTTATTTCGACCCTTCAAAGCAAAGTATAACTTGTGAATTATCTATTTTCATTTTATACATATAAAACTGCTATTTTGCAGAATAATACCATTTTTTACTCTATATACTGTATGTGCATCTCACTCATTCATCCGGTATAGATGTAGTGTACTAGCTAACAAACGATACATTTCAAAAAATTCTAAAAAAAATATATCTGGATTGTTTGCTAACTAGATCCCTGATTTAATTGGTTTTTAAGATTATTTGGAGTTAAACGCTATTCTTCCTGTGATTTTCTATTTGGCCTGCTAGATCGCAAGATGTTTTTACACATTTTATAGGGCTTCGCAGTGTGTCGGCTGGATAAGAATAACGCTTAGAGAATGGGCTCGAAAATTTGCAAAAATAATTTCTAGATTTTTTGTTTATTATATCCCTGACTTAATTAGTTTTTAAAATCATTCGGAGAAAAACTCTATTTTTCCTGCGAGTTTTTATTTTGCCTGCCATTCTGCGATCTGTTTTCCACTGTTTTACACGGATTCGCAGTGGGTTGGACATTTGGTGCGAAACTCTATTTTTCCTGCAAGTTTGAATTTATGCCTTGACGCACAACAACAACCGTTCACATCTAAGTCTACGCCCAGTTGTTTACCGAATGTTTATCGAACTAGTTCCTTTGCAAGCATGTTTGTTCTGATTGGTGAACAACTACCAGAAATTTCTAGAGGCATAGGATTTAAGTTTGCATGGTGGAGTACAGTAATTTTGTGATTTAAATAATTTATCATATGGAATTATTTATAAAAACCCCTAAATTTGATCTTCCTAAACGCTTATGCAATCATCTGCTTGATCTAATGGCCAATGATGTTGAAGCCAATGATCTAAAGAACAAATTAAGTCAGGGATTTAATAAGCAAATCATCTAAAAATGATTTTTTACAAATTTTTACACCCATTTCCTAGACGGTATTCTTCTCCAACTCGCAGAAAAAATAGAATTTTGCTCCAAATGATCTTCTTAAAAACTACTCAAGTCAGGAATTTTATAGACAAACAAGCTAGAACTGATATTTTGCAAATTGTTGATCCCATTCTCTAAGCGGTATTCTTCTCCAGCCGACACACTATTTTACTGTGGAAAACAGATCGCAGTCTAGTAGAACAAATACAAACTCGCAGGGAAAATATAAATTCGCTCCAAATAATCTTAGAAACCAATTAAGTCAGGGATTTATTAAACAAACTATTCAGAACTGATTTTTTTACAAATTTTTAAACCCATTCCTTAACCGGTAGCTATTCTTCTCCAGCCGACACAATGCGAAGCCCTGTGAAACCGCGTCAAAACACCTCGCGATCTAGGAGCTAAAAAACAAACTCGCAGGAAAAATGGAGTCGCACTCCAAATAATAAAAAAAAAACAATTAAGTCAAAGAAATAATAAGTGAATAATCTAGTAAATATTTTATACAGTTTTCAACCCATTCGAAAATTGGCCAAATACAAACTCGAAGGAAAATAGAGTTTCGCTTCAAAAAATCTAAAAACAAATTAAGTCAGGGATTTAGTAAGCAAATAGTCTTGAAATGGGTTTTAACAATTTTGTTTAGCCTTTCCCTTGGCGGTATTCTTTCCAACGGGCTCCCTGCAAAATGATACAAAACTGCACCAGTCTGCATAAGGATATGTAAAAACTCTGGAATATTCAAATACATAGACTTGAGAACCAATTAAGTCAGTAAAGTAATAGCTAATTGAATAGGAAATCATTTTTTATTTATTGTTTAACCCTTTTCCTGGATGGTATTCTACTCGAAAGATCAGCTAATAATCTTGATGGGCCTAAATCAGCCGCATCGAAAGTCGTGGATAAAAGCGTGGTTTCGTGAATATTCACTGTAGAGCCATGGAAGCTAAATAAGTTGAAAGAGCAATTCTTAAGCATCGTGAACATATCTAACTTCGAATATTTGGAGCTTTCTGCTTTCTTTTATTCTTCTCCATAGCCAATCCGTAGCCCAATCCGTAGCCAATTTGAAACCAGAACTCCAGACAGCTCAATAGCCCAGAATAGACATTAGGTGAACGAAGTTAGGTCAACCCAAGCTGGCCGAACCGAAATTGGCGTTACCGAGCTGCACGAATTGTACACCGAGAACGTAACATGAGGTCCGCCAGTCTTCACAATAGAACCGGTACTCTTCACCGGGGACAAACTGCTCGTATTTTCTTGGCAAAAGTCAACTTTGAGCTCACATAGCACATGCAAAATTTTGTAAAAAAAAATTGACGATGGCTTCAAACTCCTCACTAGCTATCATTTAACATAAAAGTCTCAGATTCTTTTTAACTTTAGGGGCCCTTTAAGCATGCCGACCAAATGGAAAAAGTCGTATTTAAAAAGTTTAGACTGATCACGTTGTTATTACGATGGACATGGTCGCTGGCAGGGAGCAGGAAGTACACATTGTGACACTTTCCCCTATATCATTCATTAAAATAATTTGATATGGCAGCAAATCCTGCTTGGAGGATTGCTGGGGGCTGTAGACGGAGGAGGAAGCACTTACTTCCTCTTTCGTTCACTGGCACACCATGAGCTTGCACGAACCAGCAAATCTGGGGGTTGCAATTTCCGGCAGGCCTCGCCAACCTTTGTAATATTCGTACCCTGCCACTAAAGACACCTTTCAAGCCCCACATACTGCGTGAAGCTTGTTTTGATTAAGATTGAGAATTACTCGAGATTTATGTTAGTGTTATACAAATGTTGGTTTAATGTCTGTGTCACCTCTACCCTTGATTTGAAAATATTATTCTTTATTCAACAGCAGCTTTGGGGTCAGTCCCCCTGTTGAAGAGGGAGAGGGGTAAGCTACGATTTAGTTCCGCTCATAATAAGGGTAATGCCACTAAAGCCATATATACTCCACACTACGCAAATGAGATTAACAGCTCATTTAAATGAAAGCAGTGAACAACATTGAGTGATAATTTTATTTTTAAAGTTGAATTCTGACCTCAAAGGCAGCGCCGTCATATCAATTTGAAGCTGGAGTAGTCATTTTTAAGAAATTTCTAGCCATTTCCGTTTTATCAGCTTTCACAATGTAGCGGTGTCAAAATTATTTAGAAATGTAATCTTACCTTTGGTTTAACAACGTATTGACCTAAAACGCTGAATAAC
This sequence comes from Chrysaora fuscescens, assembly GCA_009936425.2. Lineage (NCBI taxonomy): Eukaryota > Metazoa > Cnidaria > Scyphozoa > Semaeostomeae > Pelagiidae > Chrysaora > Chrysaora fuscescens. The sequence continues at coordinate 469 of JAACYV020208756.1, read as the reverse complement.
CGTGCAAATCCAAGTGGTGCACAAACTGTACAAAAAAAATAAAATGCTATCATTCATCTCATTTTAAAAACAAGGAAATATATCTAAATAGCTGGGAAATGTAGAGTACCTATGTAGGTTATAAAAAGGATTAGAGATATGCTAAGCTGTACAAAAGTTGATAGCAGATAGTGCTATATAGAATACTAGTGAATGTGTGCCTTAGTGAATGTGTACCTTTAGTGAATGTGTGCCTTTGTGGATGTGTCGTTTTAGTGGATGTGTCGTTTTAGGGGATGTGTCGTTTTAGTGGATGTGTACCTTTAGTGAATGTGTACCTTTGTGGATGTGTCGTTTTAGTGAATGTGTCGTTTTAGTGGATGTGTAATCTTGTTATAATTTTGCTGCGCGGGTCGCTTATATAAGTAAGGATGCAAATGGGGCTCTGCTTACATACATACTAATCATTTGACATAGTGGATGTGTCGTT